>JAZKJV010011556.1:0-211667 GCA_037367405.1 Ottelia alismoides
TTTTTTCTAATTTTTAAGGTTTTTGTTTTGAAATTTTTAATGATTTTTGGAGAGGAGTTAAAAGACACTAAAATAGACCTAAGATATTTTTTTTGGAATTTTTCAAAAGTTTTGATAATTTTTTATGGATTTTCCAATGCAAACAGTGCTGAAAATGCATATTTTTTTATTTTTGATAAATAATAAAATGAAATAAATATAAAAAATAAAGAAATGTCGTGAATGTGCAATGCAACAGGAACTTAATGTGATTTTTGTGGATTTTTTAGGCTTTTGTAGGTGCATGCAATAAATAGAGGCAACCAATAAAAATCACACAGCTAGCAGAGGCATAAGTGCAAATAGCATGAAATACATGGGCCAAAGTGCAATTTTCACAAAAGTTTACAACATGTTAAACAAGTTCCAGGACTAAATACAAATATTAAAACCTGCGAGGGCACACCTGCAAATAACCCAACCCCACACGTGACTAACACGCGCCTAGGAGGGACCTAGGTGTAAAACACAAAACCCCATGGGCTTACAAGCAAAATATCCAAAAGTTTTACACTTAATGTCAAAATTTCTGGATTGAAACGAAATAACAAAACCCGTGAGAGGTCCTCTGCAAAATACCCCGCACCTCACGTGTACTGGTCACGTGAGGTGACGTGGCTGAGGACATGTTTGCAAAAATAGAAAGTGCGAGGGTTTGACTGTAAATATTACAAATATATTTGAACAACAGATGAATGTTTTAATACTAAATATTAAATACAAAAATTCCCAGGGTAGAGGCTACAAAATACCCAAAGCTAGCGATCCAACGGCGGGGGAGATGCCACTTGACACGTGGCGCACGATGAACGGGCGATGGCGCTTCGACGATGGCTGGCTGCGATTAGATCTTCGCGGGTAGATCGGACGGTGGTGGACGCGAATGATCCTACGGCGGTTGTTCAACCGGGAGGAGCGGCCCGATCCGACGGTGGGGAGGCACGGAGGAAGAACGGGGAAGAACGCCAGCGAGGCGAACTTCCCCAAGCTCGATCTCTGTGCTCCGGCGATCTGGAAGGCTCAAAATGGGCCGGGCGACTCCTGCGGTCTTCCTCTATCTCCTGAGGGGTCCAAAACACCTCGACGACGACCGAGGCTCGCTGGAGACACGGGCGGAGCTGGTGGAGCTTCGTGGGCCTCCGGCGAAGGTCAAAATGACTCCCAGGCGCTCGTTACGACCCGTTGACCTGCAAGAAAGGGTGAGAGGGTCCAGGGCAAATTGCCTGGACCCCGCGGAGGTGGAGATGATGTGTGGACGGAAGTGCACTCCAGCGAGGTATACGTGGAGTGTGATTCGACGGACGAAAATGGAAGATTCGTGGGGGGATTTGATCCTAAAACTAAGGGGAAGAATATGCAATGAAATAAAAGGGAAACGAGAAGGGAATAGGGCTGCCTCAATGGCCGGAGCCAGAGGGTGGTGTACCTCAACGGCGAGCTTTACCAGAGGTGGTGGAGACACCTCTGACCTCCTTCGCCTTGGCTGACGACACCAGGGTGGAGCTGTCACCTCCAGGACCCGGTGGAGCTCGAAAGGGACGAAGAGAGGTGGACCAAAGGGACTCAAAATTCAAAATGGAAGTCGGGGGTGCACTATAAAGGGTTTGACCATGTGGTTCTGGTGCTCCAAAGATCGAGGGAGATCCACGATATCGTTGATCCCCGGCCCGAGGAAAGTCAAGGGCGTGAAAGGAGGATAATCGAGGAACAAAAGTTGCAGAAGGAGCATCATGAATGGATGCAAGGAGAGACCTAGAGAAATCCGCCTAAGCAGAAGAAAAACTAGGCCTGTCAGAGCTACAGGGGTGGGGGACGATCAGTTGACCGGGGTCAACTGGGGCCGGCACCTGGTTGGTCCACGTGGACCAACCAGGAAAAATCCCTGGAAATTATTTTGTAAAATCGAAAAACATAGAAAATGAATTAATTTATTTTTGATTATAAAATAAAAAATGTTTATAATTTTATGAATTATTTTATTATGAATTTTAATTATTTTTAGGAGGTATAAAAATACAAGTTCCTGTTTTAGGCTATATAGGTATATATATCTAGATATTTTATTATTTTATTTTTATTATGTGAATTTAATTTAATTTAATTTTATTATTTAATAAATTTGTAAAATACTTTTATACACTTAATTATATTATATTTTATTTTTCTGATGTGATTTGTATATTTAATAAAATAAAAGAATTAATACTGTAGGTATGTATATAGGTATTATACCTATGTATATGATATATATAAGTGTTTTATTTTGTGTTTCTTTTGCATTTTTATTCTGATTTTAATATCCAAATAAATTGTAAGTAATATTTACAACATTATAAAAATATAAAAGTAAAAAAATAATGAATAATAAATAAATTGAATATTTTAATTTGTACAAGTATACAATATGGGTCCAAAACTCAACTTTCAAACCGTAGCTCCGCCAAATGCGAAACCACCGCCATTAAATAGCTTATTTTAAATTATATACAATTAAAGGTGAGTTTTATGCATTTGGAGTTTTTATTAGGGAGATACATGTCTGGGAAGTTGGGATTCTGGAATTTTATTCAGATCATAACTTTTTATCTGTACATTATTTTTGAGTAAAATTAATTTTGTATTTTTCTATATGAAATTATATAAAAATTTCATGTTCAAAGTTTCTTTATTTGAGGTATAAAAAGTGGAACCAAAAATAGGTCCCAAAATGAATAAAGAATAAATAAAATGAAAGGGATTTTTATTGTATATTGGCCCTTATCTCCCCCTACTTTATTCCTTGTCGACCTATTCATCAAGATGCCTAGGTCTCGGGGTTTTGGGTCATAAAATATTTACAATATTTTATTCCTTTTCTTTTCTTCTATTTATTCTATAATTTTAGCTTTAATTATAGTATTTTATACACTATTTGCATGCACATGCATGAATGCTAAGATGCTCTAATTAAGGGTATTTACACGCATTTGCTAGGGTTTTTGAGGCCAAAATGATAGAATAAAGATGATGAAATGTGGATTCATTAGGTATGCACGATACTATACATCTCATCATCCTGATTTATTTTGATTAACAATGATAACGTGCATGTTTAGGCATGGGAGCACGCACACATAGGAAGGTCAGTTTTGAGAGATCGTGTGAGGATCCAAGGAGGACCATTGGCACTAAAATGGATAAGTGTGCGAAGTTTCAAGGAAAATGTGCAGCCTGTGACGCTGGTATTTTACTGTAACGAGTTCGATATGCAGAAGGCTCATCAAGTAAATATTGAAATAAATTACACGTTCATTATACTGATTCAGTTAATGATTGCATTACTTTCTTCTTTACTGAATGTAGATAAATTGGAATCCTATGTCGATGAAGAAATCACACAACTGCATGAGCTTGTCGAAGTGGGTATCCTGTTTGGATGAGTAGAGTACCATTGATATGTTATGATGTTATAGATATACATTTATCGGATCGTGTTATGTGTCAACTTAGGATGCAGCAACATATCCCAACCTCTGTTGAGAGGATACACATTGTCTCTCGATGCAATAAAACACAAATCACTAACATCCTAGATTGGTCTATTCTACATCGACAATACATAGATCTATGAGAAGATAGAGAAGAATCGATAGTTCTTGAGCATGTGGATGCAAACAATGATGTGTACATGCAATGGTACTGAAATATGATAAGAAGGTGGATTCAGACGTAGGTTATACCTGCTATAATAACCTACCAACCTTAAGAACCAATAGAAATATGTTTGGCATATTGCATATAATTATCTTTAATTTTACTATATTCTTTTGATTCATTAAATCATAAATTAAATAGGTAGATACGATTACGCAAGGAAGGAATAGTGGTTGAAATCAAATAATCAATAGATTTGTCGCCGATTATGATAGGCAAAAGTTGAAGATATAGTTATGTATTTCGATGACACAATCAACATGTTCTCTTTGACGTATCCATTCCATCGCTATGACCAGCCGTACATGCCACGAAAAGAGCCGCATATCTTAGGAGCATCAGTTCTTTAATTCTTAGATTTAGTTAGTTAACTTTTGGTCAACCTATTTTATAATTATATGATGCAAATCCCTTTAGGTATGAGCTATGCAAGATATAACATGTAGGGGTCTCAACAACAACAACCAACGTTTGAGACTTCAGATTGTAATAATTTATTTATATGATGATCTCAATAATTCAATTTACTTTTTACTTTTTTAGGCATTGAACATAATCCAGATCTTTTATGTATACATTATGCAGGATTCAACAAGCAAGGATCTGAACAACAACAACCAACATTTGAGGCTTCAGGTTGCAATATTTCTTTGCATGATTATCACACTAACTCAATTTAGCTTTACTTTCTTATGTATTGAATATAATCCAAATCTTTTAAGTATGCATTGTGCAGGATTCGACGGACAAGGATCTGAACAACAACTACCATTTGGGACTTCAGGTTACACAAATTTCTTTGTCTGATTATTACAATAATTCAGTTTAATTTTTTTCTTTCTTACGTATTGAATATAATTCAAATCTTTCAGGTATGCATTATGTGGGATTCAGCGGACAATGATTTGAACACCAACAACCAACATTTGAAACTTCAGGTTTCAAAAAATTCTGTCTAATTATCACAATAATTCAATTTAGTTTTTACTTTCTTATGTATTGAATATAATCCAAATCTTTTAGGTATGCATTATGCAGGATTTAACATACAAAGGTTGTCACAAGATCAACCACATTTTGAGACTCCAGGTTGCAATATTTTCTTTGTCTGATTATCACAATAATTCAATTTAGTTTTTTATTTTTTAAATATTTAATTAATATAACGTAATTATTTCATTCATATAAGATATATTAATGTTTGGAGTCAATCACAGTTTGCGGGATCGTTATATGTTAGTCCTTCAAGTCAATTTGACTCTCAGTCCTCAGCTCACACAATCAACTCAATACAATTTAGAAGGTCTTCAAGCTGAGATATTTACCATGGTTTGCCAAGCTGAGATAATCGACTTCGGGAGACAATTCTTTGACGTTCTCACGATAATATCGCAACAACCTCCAGAGTTGCCTCGCAGACCATTGGTAGGAGTAAGGATCAGTGAGCCTACACAGTCAGATCCACCGTAACAATCAACAAGTGCGATAAGCACAAGAGATCAAGATACTAAGCTAGATGAACCTCCAAGGAAGTCCTTAGCCAAGTCGCATCCTCATGTTCATGTATCAACACATTTAGATTGGAATATTAAGAAGAAGGAAAAAAGAACAACACACGAAGATAGTCATAAGACGATGGGAGAAAATGGCAAAGGAAACAACAGAGGAGGTGAAGGAGGAGGCCTAAGATGAATCTTCAAGAATGAATATCATATATTGTAAACTATTTTTTATTATTCTTGGAAAATTATAAAATTTCTATGATTTTGATAGAATATCTGCTTTTCTTTTAAATGGCTAGATGTTATAATATGGAATGTTGAGCTTATGAATATGGCATGATCAATGTCTTGATATTTATTTTTTTATTGATTACTTACACTATAAATTGTAGAGATCTTTATGAGATGTACGAAATTTTAGTACTCATTTGGAAAAATTTAAACATTCACATGAAAGGGATAATACCATGTTATTTCCATATGAATTCGCATCATTCTAAGAATTCGTAAGAATTTATAAAAATACAATTTAATCCGTAGGTATATCATCTTTTGGAATATGCATAGCATCTCTTAATCAGGAGTGTAAGAGTATTGTATGAATGAGAGGGACTGATGCTCTTTAGACTGCAATGGTCCAATCTATAGCACCTTGGTGTTCTTTCAACCCACACGAAGGTCAACTGTGAGGCTAGAGAATATTACGATGGACAAGATCTTGTTTGCATCTAATAAAACATACTTGAAATAGGGATACGATGTTATTGAAAAATTTGAAAGGATAGTAAGTGTAAAATTCCTCAAAATATATAATGCAAAATAGCCGAATGAACTTAGACCAAAACGACACCTGAGGTGTCGATTTGGCCACTGCCTCAAGTACCGATAGATGGCTATTTTTTAAATTTTCTAAATCTACCGTCTATTTAATTAAATATGAATGTTTTAATAATTATTTAAAAAAATCCCAACTTTATTCATGTTGTGCCTGATTTCTTAAGCATTATGTAATGGATTGTTGTTTGATTGTATTTCTGAAATAAGCCTATCAAGAAGTCATATGAACCTAAACACTCCTTGGCGGACAAGTAAATAAACGACTATGTAAGTATTTTTAGTTGGTCTTTTTTATGCATTTGTGTTTATTAGGCTTTGTTTTATTTCTTAAGGTAGCTTGTTGATTGCTAATGGCTGCTACGAGCTCCTGATGACTACCGATTATTTCTTAATTTTGAGCAGATGGTCAATTGCCAATAGTTAATACGGTATGACACCTGTGATTGCTCGATTTTGAGCAGTTGGTCGAATATTATTTGTTTCTTGAGCAGCTAGTTGTTTACATATGATTGCTCAATTTTGAAATGTTTATTGCTTATCACTATTTTCTTAGAGTAATTATTCGATTATGAGGAGCTGCTTAGAGCAACTGGTTGTTGCTAGTGGTTGTTCAGAATCACCCAGAACTGCTTTGATAAATTGAACCATTATTAAAGCTTGCTTAAAGCATAAAGACTCAATGCTCAAAATTTATGAAATTTAATTCCAAATTTAAGAATAAAATAATCAACTTCGAGAATAAAATTCACCACAAAATGCAGTAATACAAAATCTACAAAGTCAGCATCTAATTGTTATGGAATTTAAATCAAATTAAGCCAAATCCTTCCCCCAAACCTATAACTTCCACTTGCAACGTTTTCTCTAGTAATTGGCAATAACTCCTCTGTTATGATTCTTAAAATACATATAAAGGTATTTGATGTATAGATATATTCTCATGTGGTTGCTTTCATATTTATGGAAATTATATGAAGACATGCATTCCTTCTAGGGGTGTAAACGGACCGAACCTGAGCGAACCTATATTTTTTTAATTTCGGTTCGTTTATTTAATCGAGCCTAAACTTGTGTTCAGGTTCGGTTCGTTTATTTTCGAACCGAATCCTAATCGAACCTTTTTTTTAAACGAATCGAACCTAAATATCGAACTTAAGAATTCTCTCGTAAGAGGGAGTGAAAAGAAGAGAAATAGAAATATATATGTGTATTTACAGTTAAAATAAATATTCATTTAATTTTTTTCTTTATCTAACTCATCTTCATCTTTTGAAAAAATTAGATTAATAAGGATTCGTCTCTTTGAAAAAAGTATAATTATAATATATTTTATATCTATTCAGATGGGGATAAGGAATAAGAATAATACGGAGATATTCGATAAGTAATGTTTATACTTGTTCTGTTGATTTGAAGATAAAGAAGGGAAAAGTACTAGATCATGGATGATAGATGTTGTGAACACGATGTGACTATTTATTTTTGGATAGTTTATACGGAGATAAAACCTAGTTATCCCGTAAATATCTAGTTATCTCTAGACAAAATTCACTTACCTTGGGATAAAAACCACTCATCTCAAAATAAATCCACTTCTACGAATAAGGATTTGTAAATATGTATATGTTTATCGAGCTTTTAACGAATCGAACCTGAGCGAACCTATGAATTTTAGGTTCGGTTCGTTTATTTAATCGAGCCTAAACTTGTGTTCAGGTTCGGTTCATTTATTTCCGAACCGAATCTGAATCGAACTTTTAACGAGCCGAACCTGAGCGAATATCGAACTTGAAAATTTTCTTACACCCCTAATTCCTTCCCATCCTTTTGGAGAAGAACCTCAACACCCTCTCATTTCTTCCCCATCCTCTGAACCTCTCTCTCTCTCTCTCGATGCACCTCAGCAGCAAGAGGAAGCTCTTTTCTTCCCTCTTCCCGGTCCTCCTCCGATTAAGATCCCGCCTTTCCCCAAATCACGCAACAAGATCGCCCATTTCCGCTCCCCCGCCGCAAATCGCGAGTTGGGTACCCGTCAAGATCGGAGGTCGTGCGGAGTCGAATGCTCTTTACTGCTGCAGGGCTC
Source organism: Ottelia alismoides (assembly GCA_037367405.1). NCBI lineage: Eukaryota > Viridiplantae > Streptophyta > Magnoliopsida > Alismatales > Hydrocharitaceae > Ottelia > Ottelia alismoides. The sequence continues at coordinate 8,155 of JAZKJV010011556.1, forward strand.
CAAGGACCACCTGCTGGAGCTGCGGAAGGGACTCGACTTCTGCCCCGGAGCCCTTCCTAGTGTGCGGAGAGTGCAAGGCCGTCCAGCCCGTTGATAGGTCCATCGACTACTTCACGATCTTTGGGATGTAAGTGTATGCGTTTGAAGATACCAGGAAAAGCCGGCTTGTTTTTGGAATCGCAACTGTGTGTGATTTCGCATGCAATTTTTCTGCAAATTGATTTACACAGAGGATATGTTACATGCGGGGTTTATGGATATAAAGGAGAACGAGAAATCGAGCACCTACAGATATAAGGATTTGTAAATTCCGCCCCTAATTTGGGTTACATCCTTGTATTCAATTGGAGTTATTTATTGTGTGATTTTGATTGCAATGTTTTGGATTTTGATGAAAGAACTTGGTTTTACTATGTAAATTGATTGTCTTGGATCATGTTAAGTTTATGGTGCAGTTGGATTTGATGTCATGCAATATTTTGTAACGATATTAACGAATATGTATGAAGTCTAAAAATTATTACAGAGAGAGATGGGAGACGGGCAACAAGCTGCGCCGCCAATCCCTTTTGAATGGCAAATCAGTTCTTCGAAATACAACATCTATAGATCTGGGAACCATGACATTGCTGTGCATAATTCTTTAGACCCTTTTGAGAAGCTCTACTGCTTCAGTAGCCAAAAATCTGAAGGTGTCAAAACCAAAAGGAATGAATACATGTTGATTGTCAATACATGCCTTCTCATGCTTAGCAACTTTAGCCGAGGCAGCTTTCTGTGCAGCATGTCCCGCAATAAAATCACTCCTTATCGGACTCACCAATGGAGAAACTCCAGTCAGATCAATACATGCATGCTTCCCTCCAGTCCATCCAAAAATTAAAACATCTGCTGGTCTGAGTGTCGATCTCCCCTCTTGAGGATCCGTCAAAAACTTCGCAGGTGCTTCTTTCTTTGAAGCAACTCCAGCATGTCTGAGTACATCATAAAGGACATCCCTTACAAAATCATGTCTATATTTAAAACCTGGGAGTTCACGACAATGAACTGCATGCTCCCCAAAAGCGTCTAAGCAAGATTTGTGGCATATTGGGCAAGGTTCATCAGCTGGAAAAAGAGGAATCATAAGACGATACTTGAGAATAGTGCGATACTCAATAGGTGACATATGCATCCCAAGGCCCTCAATAGGAGTAGCAAGGAGGAAGTCTTGAGCATGGTCCGCCTGTAAACAACAAAAAATTATTTTTTTGCCTAACAGTCATGTCAAACTTAATTTCCATTTCTTCAACAATTTTGTTAAAAAGATAACTCGCCAATGCATTCTAGGCTTTAGGGGGGACGGTATCCTTGTTAGCAAAACATGTAAGATCGAGAAATGGAAGAGTGGTGCGTAGGCCTTCCAAAGCAGATAGAAAGTCATAATCCATACCATGTATTCCACTGTCTCGTAAAATATGGTCTTGGAGCACCCATGATTGAGCTCTAGAGGCCACGAAAGCATACGAGGAAGCCTCAAGAGCTGAATGAAGACCAAAACCACTAAGTCTGATGGGTAGTGATGCCACCCGCCATTGAAGGTCACCAAAGAAGGGGCCTCCACTCACCACAATATCCTCAATAGCTCCGCGAAGCCCTTTGTCAAACCACGTAGAAGCTTGTTCCATGTATGCATGTTGACATGTCCTTAGGCCAAACATGAGCTTGGCAGTGCCCATACAAGACCGTAATAAAAGAAGCTCACTCTGTGGATCCTCCAATTGAGGGAGTAAATGCGTTAAGTCAACAGCTTTTGTGGCCCTCATCATAGCCAAATCTTCAACAAAGTCCTTATCCCTACTCACTGCACCTCCCAGTAACCTCACTCCCAGCACATGTCTTCCAATATCCACGGGAAACAACCCTTTGCGGATCTTCTGTCCATCGCACGAAGGCCAAAAAAGTTCGGTTTTTTTATATTCAGCATAAGCCCCATCTCTGGACCCTTGCGATGTATAATGTCAAGCACCTTGGCTACCTCCAAAGTATCCCCGATGATAGTCCCATCATCAAGATACCAAGTATGGAGAAGGAGCTTACAATTATCTCGTATCTCATGAATAAGGGGGTGCAAGACAAGAGAAAAAAGAAGTGGACCTAAAGGATCACCTTACTGCACTCCAGTAGTTGACCATAAATGCTTATCTCCAATATATAATATGGCTGGTTGAGGATATATAAACTCCACCCATGAAGAAATAGATGGGCATCTCCTCCTAACTTCAGAAAGCATCAACGATCTATCTATCATGTTGAAGGCATTAGAGAAATCAACTGTAAGCATGGAGAGGGACCCGTCACCGTGAAACTTGCTCAAAAGTCGGTTGGAGCTGTGTAAGATGGCTTCTGCTCCTCCAGATACGCCAACTCCAAATTAAAAGTCATTGAGATACTTAGACATCTCTTTTCCCACCCCCATCATGGCAACTTTGGATACAAGACGCCTCCAGATCGTACCTACAGCAATAGGACGAATGCCGTTGTCTGGTTTGAGCAGTGGAGTAAGAGTGCAGAGGCTACAAACTCAGCCAGACTCAATGGACATCTCCCACTTAACCATAGATTAACCACCATGGAGATAGCACGTAATAGATCAGTGGCAACTGCCGATCCCTCCCCACAAAGGGCATCTAAAATGTGTTGAGCTCTCAGCCCATCTCTGCCACAGGATGTCTCTTTGGGAAAGGATTTGATAGACCGCAAAATAGCATCTGCATCAACTGTAAGAGGAGTCTCTGACATCAAGGTACATGGCAGGGAAGGAGGCGGCTTATACGGATGTTTAGCTTCTAAAGTCTTCATGGTGTGTTCATTAAACGGAGCCACTCCTGAAGAGCACAAAACCTTTAAGGCTGCTGAAAAGTGCCCATCTGACACTTTACGAAGACACTGCCTGATGTTGGAGCTTTGATATTTATTACCCTCTATCGAGTTACTCTCAGGTAGATCGCTTTTCAAAAAATCACCCACCTACGTAGTGAAACCGTCTGCACTGCCCCACTTAGTGATCGAGCTCAGAATAAGTTGTTGTTGCAAGGACTTCCTATTACCAGGTCTTCTACCCCGTCTATTCAAAGGCCTAAAAACCTGCAGGGTGCAACGTGGAAGAAGTAGCAATCTCACCCAAGCATGAATGGAACCTGGCCCAGCAATAACTTGATATAATGCTGTTTTAAGAGCTTGAGAAAAAGCAAGACGACAACTGTGAGGAATGCTCTTAACTGTGGTGATAGGAACTTGGAAAATACGATCAAGGAGTATAGCATCAATAACCAATCCATTTGTGACATCAACTACAACATGTAGAAGAGTTTCAAGATGCCGACAATGTGCCCAGAAACCACCCCCGTGTCATCTGACTCGAGCAAGACCATCGTCATGATGGCAAGCACGACTCACTGCTTGTATCTTCATGCACCTCCCACACAACCACTGACCAAGGGTCTTCAAAGTCCTTTCTAAGGCAAGATAAAGATCAATATTATTCTTGGGGCGAGCACCAACGAGTGTGTCCCCCTTTTTGAGCCTAAAAAAAAAGATCAATATCATTCTTAATGGCATCTCACAAAACAGTAGCACGCTCGTTACTGCAAAGATGTATCCTCTTTATATGAGAGATTAAGCGCGAAGTCCCTTTACTCCCTTCCCTACCATACAGACAACAGTGAAAGTTCCAAAATGGACACAACAAACCATCTGTGCGATGTGAGCTTAAAGACCAAGATTGAGAGTTCTCACGATGCGTTTGAGTCGCCAAGTCACATGTAATAGGAGGAAACTCATCTTCCCCAACGTCAGCCATCACGATAGGAAGATGAGGCATAGCCGGGAAGCCTGAATGCTAGACGCTGAAGGGACAACCAGGAGATCCTGAGAGGACGTTGGGACGCTGAAGGAAGAGGTCGGAGTGAAGGTGGAGGTCGCAGGGAAAGAGAGGCAGGGAAGGAGGGTCGCAGGGAAGGGGGCTGGGAAGGATGGGGGCAGGGCGTGGGATGGTCGTAGGGAAGGGGGCTGGGAAGGATGGGGGCGGAGGGAGGTCACCGGGTGCAGGGTAGAGCCACTGGGCGAGGGTGTTGGTCGCTGGGCGAGGGCACTGTGGAGGGGTGGGTGAGGTTGCGGGCGAGGGAAGGTCGGGGCGCTGGGCACGCGGGGAAGTCGAGGACGAGGTCGCTGGGCGAGGGGAGGTCGAGGGCGCGGGGAAGTCGAGGGCGAGGTCGTTGGGCGAAGGGTGGGCGAGCGAGGTCGCTGGGCGAGGGGCGGGGCGGGGGAGGGGCGCTGGGCGAGGGGCGGGCGGGCGGGGGAGGGGCGCTGGGCTGTACAACATGATAGAAAGTGTAGTAGTATTTTAAAATATTTTGTAGACATTTTAGTAAATTAGGTCTAGAACTGAAGCGTTCTTGAGAAAATTGGCCTTGATGACTTGCAAGGTTGGATTTAATGACAACTATCCAAAATGCCCAAGTCCAAGTTCTCACGTAGTTATGCCTATTTGAAACTACTCTAACATGTTTGAAATTACCATGTCGTTGCTTTGTGGATTTTTTTGTTGGGTAGTTTTGGTTGCATTGTCTTTAATCATGAGTGAGTGGTTTAAGTTACACTTCAGTATGATGTAATCGGTGTTATGCATATCTTATCAGGAAAAATCGAGTATGTACAAGTGCAATGATTTAAAAGGTTTGACGGTAATTGGGATGCCTCCTCGAACGAAAGCAATTCATTCATCACTATATCGAGAAACGAGTAGATATGATTATTAGACAACAATATTTGTCTTAACGTCTGGTTTAGCGAGCCTAAATAGCAATTTCCATCAATTGTGGCCACTATCCTTTTAAGCAACCTCCATCAATAGTGGCCACTATGCGCTGTTGGGCAACCATTTCTTCCCAAATCTTTACTTCTAGAGAGGACTTTGGTAACCTTTCCATTATAAGAGGATGCTTTGATATCATTTGTGGTGCAAATGGAAGAAAGGGATGTTGAGAATGTGGTGAAGTGCTTGGAAAAGAAGGGAGAAACATGCATGTTGGAATGCAAAGATATGCAGAGGGAGATTATAGGGGAAAGAGTAAAAACAGACCTAATAGGTAAGAGGAAAAGAAAGAGACATACAGAGAGCGGGAGAGAGATGTGATAAATATGTAGAGCGAGGAAGGGAGAGAGATAAGATGAGAGTGTCAGTGAAAGGGAAGAGATAAGAGAGGAGTTAGAAAGGGGAAAGGAAGAACAGTGAAGGAGATAAATGAAGGAAGGAGTGGGAGAATGAAGGGATATAAGGAAGAGATGTGTGAGAAAGAAGTGTTGAGAAGAGAGAGAGAGGAAGAAATAAGAAGAGAGAGGGAAGACATTAGAGAGAGAAACAAAGATGGAGTGACATGGAGGTGGAAAAAGATGAGGGAAAGAGTAAGGAAGAGATGGAAGAGAGATAACTTTGAATATAATGGAGAGTAAGAAGGGAGGGAAGAATGAGAAAGAAGCTTTTCTGCACTCAAATGCGATGTTCTTCGTTGTCTATTCCATTTTTTTAAATGCCCATTTTGTAAATGGACTGTACAACATGATAGAAAGTGTAGTAGTATTTTAAAATAATCTAAACATATAAAGGAAAATAGACAAGAGTAGAAAACTCTGAATACTTCTAACCAAGAGGAGGAAGAATATTCTATATCTTTTCATCTACCTAATTAAAATAGGAATTACAACAAAGCTCTTCAAACTTTGAGATTTATGCTTAGGCTCTTGAAGTTTAATTTTTTTATTGGATTGCATAATTGTTAAGGAAAACCAGCCATGGTCTCAGTCTCAAACCCGGGTAAATTGAGGAGGGTTGCGCATTAGGTAGTCGACAACCTGTGCAAGAGAGATAAATTCCTAAATAGTATTCTTTTTAAGAACACTATTTAGGAATTTATCTCAAAACAGTTTGGATCTTTTTAACATGGATTTAAGCAAGCATTTAGATTTTATTGGGGTGCTTCCTACTAACGACGCGTTGTATCTACCGAATGCAATGAGAAGTTGGCAATGGCCGCTACATCGTTGCCTGAATATAGTTCAAAATTTGCAAGGGTTCTCGCATAAGGAACGCATGCGAGTAAATAAGCTAGTTCCGTTGCATCGTCGCTCGGATGTAGTACAACATTTGCGAGGGTTCTCACATGATGGACACATGCGAGTAAAAAAGTTAGTCCAAAAGAGGTTGCAAAGGAAGTTGCGGATTGTTAGTTGGAATATTGGCACTTTGACTGACAAATCAATGGAGATAGTAAATGCGGTGGAAAGAAGGAAGATCCAGATACCATGTCTCCAAGTGACAAAATGGGTTGGAGAGAAAGCAAGGGACATCGAGAAGATATGCTTTAAATTTTGGTATTCAGGTAAAGATACAGGAAGAAATGGTGTTGGAGTGGTTGTTCATAAGGATTTGAAGGATTGCGTGGTTGAGGTGCAAAGATTCGAGGATCGGATTATTTTGCTAAACGTAGTGCTCGAAGAAGAAATTGTGAATATCATCTCAGTTTATGCATCACAAATTGATTTAGATGAAAGGCTTAAACAAGCTTTTTGGGAGGATTTGGATAAGATTATGCAAGGAATCACACAAAGAGAGACGATTTACCTAGGTGGAGACCTTAATGGGCATTTAGGAAATGATGCTTCAGGGTATGTTAGTATTCATGTAGGACATGGCTTCGAGGATAGAAATGAAGAGGGAAAAGTCATTCTGAATTTTGTAACAGCTTATGATCTTTTCATAGCAAACACTCTCTTCAAAAAGACAGAAGAGCATTTAATTATCTATAAGAGTGGTCCGACTAGAGCACATATAGATTACTTTGCGTTGAGGAGAAGAGATCATTTGTGTTGCAAAGACTGCAAAGTAATCCCAGGAGAGAGTTTGACTATCCAACATTGCTTGTTAATCATGTATATGCAAATAAAAAGCCTGGTAAAGAAAAGGGATGTTTCCAATATCACTAAAACTAGATGGTGGAATCTTCAATTGAAGCAACCACACTTTAGGGAGAAGGTTTTAGAAGACTTATCTTGGGATTGTAACAGAAGTGCAAAGGCTATATGGGAGGCAATAGCATCTTGTACCCGAAGGTTAGCCAAAGAGATGCTAGACGAGTCAAAGGGAGGAGCTCGAGGCCAAAAGGATGCTTGGTGGCGGAGTGAGGGGTGCAAGAGAAGCTCAAAACTAAAAGAGCATATTTTAAGGCTATCTCTAAGGATAGAACATATGAATCTATTTCAAACTACAAAATTACGAAGAAGGAAGCAAAGAAAGCTGTAAGCAAAGCTAAGTCAAAAGCTTACGAAGTTTTGTACAAAAATATCGACTCTAAGGAGGGCCAAAAGGATATATTCTGGTTGTCTAAAGGAAGAGAAAGAAAGACCAAAGACCTTTCTCAACTCAAGTGAGATGCATTAAGGATGGGGAAGGTCACGCGTTTGGTACTCAGAAGGATATAGAGACTAGATAGAAGTAATATTTCCATAAACTTTTCATTGGGGAGGGAACTAGAGAGATCACCTTGGGAGATCTAGCTAGTAGTGAAAGTTACTTTAATCATGCAAGCTATAAACGAATACAAAGGAAGGAAGTAGAGGAGGCTTTGAACGTTATGAGACTTGTGAAAGGTATAAGACATGATGACATTCCTATAGAAGTTTGGAGAGTTCTAGGTAAGCGTGGTTTGACTTGGCTTACAAATTTATTCAATGTTATTTGCTGAAGTAAGAAAACGCTTGAAGATTGAAGGATAAGCATCGTGATGTTTTTTTATAAGAACCAAGGAGACATTCACAATTGTTTAAATTACAGAGGTATCAAGCTGATGAGTCACACTATGAAAATTTGCGAATGCGTGATCGAAAGAAGGTTTATGCAAGTTTCTAAAGTAAAAGAGAATCAATTCGGATTCATGCCAGGTCGCTTAACTATTAAAGCCATCTACTTGCTGAGGAAAACAATGGAATTTATAGAGCTAAAAGGAAGAACCTCCATATGATTTTTATTGACTTGGAGAAGGCTTATGATTCTGTCCCATGCGAGATATTGTGGAGAGTTTTGGAGAAAGACAAGTACATGTGCTATACATTAACCTCATAAAAGATATGTATTATGTGGTTTCATCTTGTGTAAGGATATAGTCTGGGAAGACTGACTATTTTAATATCAACATTGGTATGCATCAAGATTCAACTTTGATCCATTCCTTTTTTACTTTGATTATTGATAAGTTGACAAGTCATATTCAAGATGCGATATCTTGGTGTTTATCCGCTGATGATATCATGTTGATTGATGAGACTAGAGATGGAGTAAATGAGAAGCTTGGGGTCTGGAGACATGCATTGGATACTAAAGGATTTCGTATACGTATGGTTAAGACTGAATATATGGAGTGCACTTTTGATGGAAGCAATGGTTAAGGAATCGAGGTGAAGATTGGTGAAGATAATATTGAGAAGAGAGATTCTGTTAGATACTTAGGATCTATTTTGCAACACGATGGAGAAATTTATGGAGATGTTACTAATAGAATTTATGCTGGTTAGCTGAAGTGGAGAGGAGCCTCTACTGTTCTTTGTGATAAGAAAATTCCTTCAAAAATCAAAGGAAGTTTTACAAAGCAGTCGTGTGACATGCTATGCTTCAAGGATCTGAATGTTGGCATGTGAACCATAGACATATGCAAAGAATGACAAAACCAGAAATGAAAATGCTAAGGTGGATGTGTGGATACACACGTAAAGGTAGGATTCGTAATGATGCAATCAGAAAGAAAGATGGTGTAGCTCCAATCGAGCATAAGATGCGAGAAAATCGCTTAAGGTTGTTTAACCATTTACAAAGGAGGTCAATTGATGCACCCGTGAGGAGATGCGAGTTTTGGGATGCTGGGCTCTCTAAGAAAGGGCAAGGAAGGCCCAAGAAATGTTAGAATGAGACAATACGAAGGGATACTAGTTTTTTGGATCTAAGACCAAGAATGTCCCAAGATAGATCTGAATGGAGGCAAAGAATCCATGAAGCCGGTCCTACTTAATGTGGGGAAATTCTTTATTGTTGTATAATTGTTAAGGAGCGCTTATTTTGCTGCATCAGAGTAGAATAGAAAGACGAGTGAAGGATATAAAGGAAATGGAGTAGGAATAAGATGAGAAGGGAACGAAGGCTACAAAGAGAAATATTTTAAAGCCGTGGTTGTAGTTCATACAAAATTTGGTTACAAAGAAATGATGGGGTTTTTGGGTTTTTTAGTGTTGTCATATTCTACATTGAGAATATGATCAAAGTTGGTTACTAGTTACTAGAGATTATGATTTTTAATCTCAACTATACATCTTTTTATGGAATCTTCTGGATGACCACTCATCTCTAGTGTTCATTCTTTGGCTTTTAAAAAATTACTTTGTAACCAACTTGATCGGGGTTCGTGATGGAGAGCGCTCGGTGTGGGAAGGAGCACTTGCGTTGGAGGGTGAAAGGAGGGCACAAGGTTGGGCAAGGGCTACCAAATACGCTGACGAGAAGAAAGCGAGAGCCACCATACAGGAGGGTGAGGGGGATGGAGAAGGTTGATCGCCTGTTTCGCATCGAAAAAAAGAGTAGCGATGCTTTAGGTGTGGTGTCTATGGCCACCAAGCGGTCTCCTGCACCTTGCTGAGGAGATGTTTTGGTTGTGGAGAGGAAGGTCATCGAAGAGCTTTTTGCCCCGGGTTCATGCAAGTTTCTTAGGCTGCGGCAAGAGAAGATTCGAAGGGCTCTGCTACTCAGATTGTGTATCCAAAGGGCCGCTCATTTACATCCGTTGTTCGTCAAGGAACCACGGAAAGTTGTTCGAAAAAAAAGAAATGCTAATCGGATCCTGTAATTCTCAAGAGATGCAAATTCTGTTGATTAATGCATGACTGAAAACACGGTTGGGAGAGTCTTTTTCAGGTGACGTGGGAATCGAATCTGATATGTGCAAGGGAAATGTCCAAGTCGGAGGTCAAAACAATGCTTGGCAGGGAAGGTCGTATCGATATCGTTTCGATATCGTATCAATACGATATTTTGACGATATATCGACAATATATCGCCGAAATATCGCCCATATCGATGCTCTTTTGTGAAGGAAATGCCTGAAAACTGGGATATATCGCCGTATCGGTAGCCATTTCGGTCCCATCTTGATATCGATATATCGGCGATATATTGCCGATATATCACGAAATTTCCTTCCATGATGCTTGGTGCTCGGGAGTTTGGTGGTGCGCTTTGCGGTTCACCGATGGCGAGACAAGAATAACCGCACCACATGTTGCAAGCATAATTGGTGTTCCTTTTTCTTTCACGTACAATAGATGCGTTGAAGTCAGCCCTGAGAAACCTAGGAATTGTGGCAGGAGTTCTTGCGGATGGCCGATCCATCTGTTCCGACCCCTCTTACAACACTGGTAATTCTGGAGGGCTCAAACTCTATACCCCAGGAAATGAGTTGTTTTCTAAAGATCTAAGAGCCTCTTTAAAGCTTCGTGTTATAGTCCTGAAACCTCCTCCGCCGCCGCCAGGAGTAGAAGAAGCGGGTAGCTCGTCCTCAGCAAATCCAACAAGGAGTTACTCAGAAAAGGAAATAGGGACCGAATCAAAGGCGGATTTTGCGGTATTATTTTTTATACAAGAATGAAGCGGAGTTACTTAATTTCGAAATCCCACAATGTCCCCATGAATCTAGATCGGCGATGCAACTGCCTATCCTTCCATGGATTCGACAATAAGGAACCTTTCCATTTAGGGTTCCTTCCTATTTTGGAATTCCAATTCGGTCGTGATGGGTTGTCCTGTGGAGGATCATCAAGTTGTAAAGATTGAACATTGACGAGATTTGTCTAAAAGGCCCATATACGGGTCGGATCTCCTTCACCATTTTATAGATGTGGATCACCTTAAGATAATGGATTCGTTTAACTATGTTCCAAGCCGAGCCCCCTTTGCCAATTTGGCTTCAACCGGACCTCTGAGAGCATCCGCTAACAGGGGAGCACTCATGCACCTTGGTTTCACGGAAAACTGGCCTGAGCGGCAGACATGGATGGAAGAAGCGCCGGCTAGGAGCACTCCGTGCTCCGTTCTCCAACTTCAGCAAATAGCAAGTTTGCTACGACAACTCCTTTGTAGTCGCATGGGGTTTCAGACTCTATTCCGCTTTGGAAGACCACTTTGGTTGAGGCGGTAGAAGAGCTGGAAACAGCTTTGAAGTTTCAGCCTTGCTTTTCTAGCCTTATCCAAGCTCAGCCATTGTTATCAATATGCAAACTCCCACAAGTTCAGCAGATGAGGGGGAAATTCCTGGAAAAAAGGGAAGAGATATAGAAGTAGAAAACATGCAAACAAACATGGAGCAGTGGGCCTGATCATCTTGGGAATCAAATCTAGTATAACGACAACGACGAGACTTTTTTGCACCACGGGATCTAGCACGGTTCTTAAATGAAAGCTCTAACTTGGAACGTCATGGGTATGGGTGACCCAGAGAAACGGACCTCCATTAGAGCCCTGTTACTGAAGCGGGGATGCGATGTCGTAATGTTACAAGGGTCAAAGATCTCATGTTCTCCTTATTTGTGGAGTTATCCCAAACACCGATTAAAGCTGTCCCTATAGACGGAAAAGTCATCTATAAATACTTTGAGGAAACTACCAACCATATCTACGAAAACTGCCAACATGCACCTTTGAAAGGTAGCGGGTGCATTGCATAATCCATAGGGCATTCTTCTGAAGGTGTAAGCCCCAAATGGACAGGTGGAGGTAGTTTTCTCTTGATCTTCGGGAGCAATGGAGACTTTGTTGTATCCAGAGTATCCGTCCAAGAAGCAGAAATATTCCTTTACGGCCAATCTTTCGACTATCTGGTCGATGATGGATAGTGAAAAATGATCCTTCTTGGTTGCAAGATTTAGGCATCTATATGGTACTCTGGTCAGAATTTCCTCTCCTTTAACATTGGTAACAATAATTCCAGATTTCTTTAGCACTACGTGCAAAGGATTCACCCACCTGGAGTCAGAAATGGGATATAGATGAAACCCGCATCATACCATTTGGTAATTTCTTTCATGACAATCTCCCGTAGGTTCGGGTTCAGTCTGCATTGGAATTCCCAGCAGGGCTTACTGTCTTCTTTGAGATAGATGTGATGCGAATAGAGCGATGGATTTATCCCATGGAGATCCATTATATTCCAGCCTATTGCCTTGCGGTTTTTTCTAAGACCTCAAGTAGACAAGATTCTTACTCTTCGATCAGATGGGAATTTATGATGACCGGATGCATACCAGGTTCACCTGCAAGGAAGGCATATTTCATGTTTGAGGGTAGAGATTTGAGCTCTGGTGGGGAAGGAGTCAACTTGGTGGCGACTTCAACAACTGTAATCGATGTTGGGTCTTTCATCTATTTGTTGTCCACCATCGTGCGTTCAGAATCTGAAACTAAAACATCACACAGATCTGCAATAAAATCATCATGCTCAGACGAGGATGGCTATTCAATAATTTATGGCTGCAAGCTTAGATTTCAGCTCTTTAGACGCAGTTGGCGCAACAGGAGGGATGGTCATGCCTGGAAAAGTACTACATTTAGGATGATTTCCGAGTTGAAGGGCCACCGCGTTCTTATAGTACTGCTGGAAAATGTTACTACCGGTATGAGAATAATGCTCTCATGTGTATACGGACCCTGTTTGCATACTCTGCGGGCTGAGATCTGGGAGGATCTTCGGGGTGTACGAACAACATTTTCAGGAGTGGCCTGGCCGGTCGGTGGAGATTTCAATGTCACATTACTTTCTAGCTACCATCCTCGCCTGAGAAGGGGACAAGATCATGGATCGATGGATTTTGTAAATGTGATTGTTGATGTGGAGAATAATGAAAAGATGAAATAGCTTGTCTTATTCCAGAGGTCTAGGGGTCCTTATATAGGACGAAACCCTAGAGAGCTCAAATGAGGAGAAAATACATAAGTGCCCTTAACGGGATTACAATGAATAATAATTAAGATCCGTATGATACATTACTAACATTCCCCCTCAAGTTGGAGCATATTTATCTGTCATGCCCAACTTGGAAACAATCCAGGAAAGGCACTTCTTGGATAAGGCCTTTGTGAATACATCGGCAAGCTGAAGATCTGTGTTGTATGAGGAGTAGTAAGTCTTCCAATTCTGACCGCATCACGAACAAAATGGCAGTCAATCTCTATATGCTTGGTTCACTCATGGAACACAAGATTCGTGGCAATGTATGTAACAGATTTGTTGTCACGGTATAGAGGAATGAGAGTAGTGATAACAATACCAAGTTCTTGCAGAAAAGTCAATAACCATGTGATCTCACAGGTAGCTTGAGCCATCTCCCTTTACTCTGCTTCTGCACTGGATATGGACACAACAATCTGTTTCTTGCTTCTTCAAGTAATAAGGTTTCCTCCAACCATCATAGCATGTGGTGGAGCGCCTATCCTCTAGCGAACTTGCATAATTAGCATCAACATATGTGATAATATCGGTGTACCCATTTGCCCCATAAAAGAGGCCACACCCTGGTGATTCCTTCAAGTATCATAGAATCTGAAGAACATACTGTCAGTGACTGTAACAAGGTTGCTCCATGTGTTGGCTAGCTCTGCTCACTGCATACGAAATATCTGGTCTGGTGACTGCAAGGTAAAGAAGTTTGCCAACCTGGCTTCTATACTAGTAACGTCTTTGAAAACATGATCAGAGGATGTGAAGTGTTTTCTTTAGATCTGCAGGGATACCAGAGGGCTTGCATCCAAGTAATCCGGCTTCAGTAAGGATGTCCAGATAATATTTCCTCTGTGAGAGATGAAGGTCCTCTGTAGTGTATAGTACTTCTATGCCTAAGAAGTAGCGTAATGGACCAAGGTCCTTGGTAACGAACACCTTTTGTAGGAAGGCCTTGGTCTCTAGTATCTCGTTATCATCATCACATGTGACAACCATATGATCCATATAGACTGCAAGTATAACAATACCGATTGTTTGTCTTCTAACAAATACATAATAGTCATAGGTTGTTCGCTGGAAGCCAAGAGTGCTGATTTCTGCTGTAAGTCTGTCGAACCATGCCTGATGCATCGTGAATCGGATATATAGGGCTATATTTATTTAATTTTTCCGATAATTAGAGTCTCATTTTATTTAATTGTGTCGTCGCATTTTTATTATAAATAAAGAGATCATGTGTGATCTCAATAAATTAGTTAGAGATTTGAATTTCTTAGTTAGTCGGTTAGAGTTAAATTAGGATAAGTTGTTTTGAATTTTGATTTTGAATTTCTATTTTTGTAATCTCATCCCTCCTATATAAAGGGATGATAGGCTATTGTTTTAGAGAGGTCAGAATATATGAAAAATTGAGATTTATCTCCATCTCTCTCTCTCTTGTCTCTCTCCTTCGCCACGTGGTCTTCACGATTCTATCTCCAAATCTCGCGCGACTGACGCGCTTTCTCTTCTCAATCCCTCCAAGTTCTTCTCCACCGAAATTCCACCGTTCAAAATTTATTTTCATCGTAGTGCAAAATTCTTTTTCTGCATCAATTGGTATCAGAGCATGGCTTACAGATCGTCCTCACGATCTGTCATCGATACAAAAGTTCACGCAAGCATCATGCAACGAAGGACCATCGTTCATCGGAACGAAAACGACGATCCAACGAAGCTTACGACAAGGAGATGCTGGGCATACTGCTTGACTTCCAAACAAAACTACAAGGTTTGATGGCTAATTTCGAGACCCTATGCGCGGCCGAATCAAAGTCTCCCACTACCGATGCCGCTGTCCAGAATTTTGACGAAGAAAAACTCACTGTCGATGATGATGTGCTCGCTGTCCGGGCCGTTTCAGAGGAGGAAAACATCAATCTGCTTGCTGTCCAGGTACATTCCGACCTGCAAACACCATTCCCGAAGGCATTTCCGGCAAAATCCACCCCAAAACAGTCTCCTGCATCCCCTGCGGCACAGACCCCGGCCCCCGCATCCCGTGTGGTGCAGCCCCCAGTCCCAGCGCCCCTCCACGCCACCCCTGCCCTTCCCGAAAATGCCCCAGCCCAAGCTCCTGCATCCCTTGCGGTACAACCCCCAGCCCTCGCGCCCGCTTTCCCCACCAACGCACCCCCTGCGACACCAGCCCCAGACCCCACGACCCTTCCTGCCACCCCTACTATCACCCCCGCACCTCCAGTTCCCCTTCCCGCCGCCACCCACGTAGCCTCAACAATCAATCCTGCCCCGCCCCTGCGCCTCTCCCAGCCCCTGCCCCCTCTCCCAACACCCCTGCACCCCCCGAGGCACAACCCCAACCCTCGTACCCTCCCCAGCAACCCCCCTACCGACACCCCCTCCCGCTACACCCGCATCCCCAGCCCCTCGGCCCCCTCCCGCGCCAGCCATCGACCGTCAGGACTCCAACCAACGTCGCCCCGTTTCCCCATATTGCCGTCGGCATGCCGCCAGCACCTCCCCGTCATTGTGCTCTGTCCCGCAAACTGTACCGACCCAACTAGCAGCAATCACGCACTGCCACAACCTTGGAGGGGAACAAACCCTAACAAGAGTTTTGTTAGGAACAAGACTTGCGGGTGCATCTCGAAAATTTGGGGATATTGTTTTGACTTGGGTTTTTAACAAAAGACCCTCCTTCCAAAGTTCTTTACAAAAGGGTGAAAATTAAGTGGACTGAAAGGGTACGAAAATTGCAGAGATGCGCTTCAATTGAAAAAGACTACAAACGTAACGTTGAAAAAGATCTAATTGAAGGAATTGCAAGTTACAATTTCAAGGATCAAATTCTCCATCAACAGCCCGAATATCAAGCAATTCGTCGGGAGACGAATTTTTCAAGCGGAGGAGAACTGATGCAGCGTGAATCGGATATATAGGTCTATATTTATTTAATTTTTCCGATAATTAGAGTCTCATTTTATTTAATTGTGTCGTCGCATTTTTATTATAAATAAAGAGATCGCGTGTGATCTCAATAAATTAGTTAGAGATTTGAATTTCTTAGTTAGTCGGTTAGAGTCAAATTAGGATAAGTTGTTTTGAATTTTGATTTTGAATTTCTATTTTTGTAATATCATCCCTCCTATATAAAGGGATGATAGGCTATTGTTTTAGAGAGGTCAGAATATATGAAAAATTGAGATTTATCTCCATCTCTCTCTCTCTCTTGTCCCTCTCCTTCGCCACGTGGTTTTCACGATTCTATCTCAAAATCTCGTGCGACTGGCGCGATTTCTCTTCTCAATCCCTCCAAGTTCTTCTCCACCGAAATTCCACCGTTCAAAATTTATTTTCATCGTAGTGCAAAATTCTTTTTCTGCATCAATGCCCTTGGGCTCTGCTTCATACCATATATGGTTTTGCGAAGTCGACATACACCCCCCCTCGACTTCATAACCTGGAGGCTGCATCATGTATACCTCCTCATCAAGGTTGCCATATAGAAACACATTCTTGACGTCTAACTGGAAGATAGGCCAAGCCTTATTAGCTGCCATGCTTATTGATCCCATACATGCAACCGGTGAGAATGTCTCAAAGTAATCCACTCCATATGTCTGTGTAAAGCCTTTGGCCACAAGACGAGCTTTCAATCTTACAATGGACCCATCTGGTGACTGCTTGGTTGTGAAGAATCATCTGCACGCCACAAGTCTAGTCCCCTTAGGATGCACTAGATCCCATGTCCCTCTGGAAATAAGAGCATCCATCTCTTCATTCATGGTTCGTCGCCATCCTGAATCATGCAAAGTACTATGGTGGTGGTCTCTCGGAATAAAAATAGTCATGAGAGCATCTGCATATCTTCTGTCAGTGGATGATAAACTAACAGTAGAAGTGAAATGAGACATGGGATGAGAAGTACATTGCCTCTTAGTTCTCCGTAGAGCAATTGGAAGTTCTAGAGGATCATCCGGAACAACAGTGGAGGGGACACTTGTAGAAGGCATATTATCCTGCAACAAAGAAACATGTAAAGGAACATCTGGTGGTGAAGAGATTTGTCTGCGCTTATAGACAATGGGTGGAGGTGGGAGATCCAGAGGAAGATCTGTAACAAATTTATTGAAGAAACTTGTCTGCTAAAAAAGGTTACATCTACAGAGATATAATAGCGATGTCCAGTTGGATCATAACACCTGTAACCTTTTTTAGTACGAGTAACCAAGGAAGATACATTTGATTGCACGAGGAGTAAGTTTGTCTGTAGTGTGAAAATCATGAACAAAGGATACACATCCAAAGATTCGCAAGGGAAGAGGAAAGGGTGACTCCGTTGGGTAAAGTAGAGAGAAGGGGGTAGACCCATTTAGGGTTGGAGATAGAATTCTGTTGGTAAGATGGACATCAGTCAGAACAACATCACCCCAATATGTTTTGGGAACTTTCATATGAGAAAGAAGTAAGCTAGCAATATTTAGGAGATGTCTGAGTTTTCTTTCTGCTATCCCGTTTTGTTGGGACGTATATGGGCATGAGATTTGATGTATGGTACCTTGAGAGGTAAAGAAGTTTGTTATGACATGTTGGGTAAATTCCAAAGCATTATCAAAATGAAAATTTTGTATACTAGAGGAGAAAATATTCTTGACATAATGAAAGAGTTTTTTGACGATGTTATTAATCTCCGAACGCTCTTTTAATAGATAAACCCAAGACGACCTACTGTAATCATCAACAAAAACAACAAAATACTTATATGTCCACTCAGAGTACGGATCAGACAAGGTCCCCAAATATCACAATGGACTAAAGAGAAATGAACTTCGCGACAAGGCTCAGTACAAATAAGGAGTGACGCTCGATGATGTTTCCCGAACTAACACGCCTTTCACTCAAAAGGTTTGAGCATAGAGAGTTCGGAGAACATTAAAGAGAGGGATTTAGCAGACGGATGTCCGAGATGAAGATGACAGAGAAGAGGATCGACGGAGATGGATGAAGCACCAACAATATCATAGTCAGAGGATATCAAGATAATAAAGACTGTTCTTCTCATGTCCCCCACCAAAAACCTGTCGCGTCCGGATGTCTTGAAAATAACAACAAAATTCATCAAATATAACTCGACAATTAAGCTCAGTGCACAGCTTGTGAACAAATAATAGACTAAGAGGAAAGTTAGGAGCGCAATGAACTCCAGTAAGTCGTGAGTTTAGAGGAAAACTCCATAGTTTCCATAATAGTAATAGGTGAATGAGCTCCATTGGCAACACGAACAATATTCACAACGGAAGACGGTCGTGAAGAGGTGAGAAGACTACCTTCTCCCATCAGATGAGTTGAGGCACCTGAGTCAATGATCTACACAGGAGTAGACGTAGATGCAGAGCTGGCAACTGTACCTGATGTAGTGGTCAAGCTAGCAGTAGAAGCAGAAACAGTAGTGTCACTAGCAGAGTTCTGCAGCAGTTGTCAAAGACGAGCATACTCAAATACAGTAAAAGAAGCCTGACTGTCACTGGAAGGCTGATCATGAGAGGTGTCTGCAGTATCATAAATGCTATCATGTGAGGCTGTCTCATAGGCACCGTTGGCATTAGGAGGCATGCCAAACTTTGCCCAGCAACATTCTGACGGATGATTCAGACGTCCACAACGTGTGCATGCTGGATAGTGGGTAGTAGTAGGATCACGCCAACGTCCGCGTCCTGAGTTACGTCCTCGTCCAAACTCACGGCCACGACCACAACCAAATTCACGTTCGCGCCCCCTTGGTAGTTGGATTGTCCTCTAGCAAAATGTGATGTAGTCTCAGCAGACATAGGGGGTGAAGGAGATTCAAGTTCCTGTAGTCGACCAAAAATGGCCTCAAGAGTGGGTAGAGCTGCAACAATCAGAAATTGATCTTTTACCGGCTTGTATCGTGGATGTAGACGTGATAAGAAGCGATACATTTGCCACTCTGCGCGTTCCTCCTATCTGTTTGCTACAACAGGCTGGCTGAAAGATAAGAAGCTTCTCAAACAAACCTATGAGGAGTCGATAGTACTCGATCAAGGATGTTTCTCCTTGATTTGCAGACCAAATCCGTGTGTCTGAGAACCTGGACTTGGTTGTCTTTTAGGAGTAAGTATTCTCAAGGCTCTCCTACACTGCCTTTGATGTCTCCTTGTAGAGAAGATTTGAAGCTATATTCAGTTCAACACTATTGGTCATCCACGTGATCACCTGACAGTTGTCCACGAACCAGGTATCATAGTCCTTGTCCGTCTCCTTGGGCGGATCTTTAGTGAGGACATAGTTCTTTCGCTGACCACCAATAAACACCTTGAATGATCGAGACCACAATACATAGTTCTCGAAGCCCTTTACTTTGATAGAAGTGCCCTGCACCATTACAGAAGAAATCGGGTACATAGGCTTGGGTTCTGCAGATGCCATGGTGGTTGCGCAAGTCAAGAAAAAGTGACCTAGTAAGTTCTTATAATCTTAATCATTACGGAGACCTAGTAGTACATTGACAGAAGAGATAGAGGATACCAGAGAGATAGGCCTAGGGGTCTGTTAGAGGTCTGGAGGCAGTATGGAGGCACGGTGTTGAGCGAACACTTAGGAGGTCTTGGCGAGGCGCGGGAGAAGCACGACGACGCGAGGACTTGGCGCTAGGGGGCCCTGGCGGAGTTGGGAAGGGCCAACAGCGCTAGGAGGCGGTGCCCTGCAACGTTGGCGGTGCAAGGAGGGGCTCGGGTTCGCCGGAAAGCCCCGCTAGAGCTGGAGGCTGCACGTAGGGTACCTGGTAGCGCGAGATCATGTTGCCAGGAGCCCTAGAGAACCTCCAATGTGTAGGAGGAGTGCGCCCGAGATGGGCTGGAGCACACAGGTAGCACACGAGGAGGCCGCGAGCAGGGAGGAGGCAACGTGTGTAGAGAGGAGGCGGCGTACGGAGAGAAGGATTGTTGGTGGGGAAGGGTTTTAGGTCAGAACATTGATCTAGGACCGCTGCTCTGATACCATGTAGAGAATAATGAAAAGATGAAATAGCTTGTCTTGTTCCGGAGGTCTAGGGGTCCTTATATAGGACGAAACCCTAGAGAGCTCAAATGAGGAGAAAATACACAAGTGCCCCTAATATGGTTACAAATAATTAAGAACCGCAGGATACATTACTAACGGATGATTTGGACTTGGAGAACTCTGGTTCTCGCTCCAAGATTGATCGATTTCTGGCTTCGGTGGAGCTCATTGAGGTTTTTTTGCTCTCAATTTCCACTTCCCGATCACACACAAGATCCGATCACACGCCGCTGGTGTGGGATTCGAGTGTTACATAACCGAATAGGGGTTTCTTCAGATTTTAGCGTGCTTTTCTATAGGAGGAGAACTTTAGAGAGTTGGTGGTGAACCATTGGGAATCAGCAATGGTTTCTGGATCTTCAGCCTACTGTCTGGTACAAAAAATGGACTCTCTGCACATCAAGCTATGTAAGTACGAAAAGGAGATTTGAGAAGCTAGAGTTTACGACGTGTGGAGGCAGAGGCAGAGATATCAAGACTAGACAGGTTGGAGGACTCCATGGACCTTTCTAGTGAGGAACTTTTTGCTAGATCTCTACCTTAAAAAGAAGCCTTGATTGAAGACAAAAAGAAGGTTACAGAATGAAAACATCATTTATGCAATTTGTGGCTCAAAGAAAGTGATGCAAACACATTTTACTTTCATCGAATTGGTAACTGGAGGCGCCGCCACAACCTGATACGCTCAATTAGGGTGAATGGTAGAATAGCGGAGGGTGATCGAGATGGGTACGCAATTGCTGAACATTTTCGTGATTTCTCAAGGAGAATGGCAAACAAAATCTGGAGATGGTCAGGCTAGGGGGCATCCTAGATATCTCCGCAGCTTGTTGATCCCCTGGTACAAGACATTACATCTGAGGAGGTAAATGTCGCGGTATGGAACCTAAACTCAGATGGGACTCCTGGTCCTGATGGATTCCCAGTCTTTGGTGGGAGGTGAAGTGGTGAAAGTTGTGCAGGAGTTTGCAAGAGTAAATGCAAGGTTCGAGAGAGTAAACAAAGCACTCATACTCCTGCTTCCGAAAAAGGAGGTCTCAGAGAGAGAGAGAGAGAGTAAAAGACTTCTATCCGGTTGTACTTTCCAATGCGATCTACCTAATTGTAGCTAAGGTCCTGGCGATTAGATTGAACATGGTTCTAGATGACATAATTTCCCCACTCCAGTCCGCATTTATATCAGGAAGGTAGATTGCTGACAATTTAACAATGGCTACGGAAATCATTGTGGATGGAAGAGGCATAACTCAAAGGGTATCTTGTGGAAGGTCGACTTCATTAAGGCTTATGATACTGTGGACTGGAGTTTTAGCTGGATGGCGCTGGTAAAGAGAGGGTTCCCGGATGTATGGATCGCATTCGCATACATGAAGCGGTGTATAACTACGACGTCTTTCTCGGTACTGATTAACGGTCACCCCAAGGGTGGTTTCTTCCTACCACAGTGTGGAGTTAGACATGGATGTCCTATGGCGCCTCTGCTTTTTGTGATTGCGGCAGATGTACTGTCTTGCATGGTAGAGTAGGTGCAAGCTAGTGGGCTCATGGCGGGCTATTCATTAGGGGACATATCTATCCCTTTGTTACAATATGCAGTGATACCATCTTCTTCATCTAGGGAGGAAAAGAGGGGGCTAAAGGAATGGGAGTCACAGTTGAGCTATTTGGTGAGCTATTTGCTGAATTTGGATAAATCCAAGGCCATTCCTTTTGGTTATTCTATCGAGAAGATGCAGGAAAGCTGTGTGGAATTGTGTACGAAAATTGGCTTTATGCATATTCGCAACCTGGGGCTCCCTCTCACCGCTGGCAATTTAAAAAAAAGGTGATTGGTTACCTGTTATTGAGAAAATGGAAAAAGAAACTTTCATGTTGGAAGGTAGCTATTCTTTTTCGGGGAGGTCGTATCGTTTTTTACTCCAGGCAGTATTGTCTGCTATTCCGATTTTTTTTCATGTCTACAAGGCTCCTTCCAGTTGGTATCAAGCACATATTGGGGATACTCATGAGGAAGTTCCTAGTAATTAAGGTGGCATTATTTGATTAGAAAGTTACGTTCACTAGAATAAAATGGTGAAACCTTCTCCCACTATAAGTAGGGTTGGTTATATGGATTCTTGCTCAAATCCATGTTGAAAGATCTGACTATTTTTTATGTTGGTTGTCGGCTACCTAACGCAACCTCCACAAGGAGGGATTTGAATCCTGGTCTTTTGGGTGGTAGGCACACTGCACTACTACTAGACCATTGAAGTGGGTATTGTTCTTAATTGTCGCTAGAGTGTTGTTCTTAATTGTCAAATTCTTTAGTGATGTTATGAAAGAAACCTCCGTTCTTGCTCTTTCAAAGATATAATACATTTATATGACATTTTGCAATAGAAATCAGATATTTTAAGCGAAGTTATTCATAAAGTTCTTGATTCCATGAACCAATATGGAGAAGAAACTAAATAAGTTGAAAGTTATTCTTTTAATACTTCCTAACAAGTTACTAAACTTTCCTGCAGACTGGTCAAATCTCATTACCCATGACAAATAAGCCTTTATTTCATAGAACGCTCTCAACCTTCTTGTTTGTGAATGCTTTGAAATGAGGAATCTCCAGAGTTTTTTAAGCCAAAGTATAGTTGCTCCAGAATAGTTGTCCTTTAGAAAAATTCTGAAGCATTGTAAAGTGGTGAATGGAAAAAGCTGCAATCATCTTTTGACCTGTAAAGTTTTTCTTGAAGAGACGAATCAAATCAAAGTTAACCTCTTTTCTTATACATGATCTGTTTTAGTGTCATTTCTATTGGTTCAAGAAAGATTTGGTTAAGCATCTGCCCATGGAGATGGACATTAATGCTATCAAATATCATGTTTTAAGTGGAGGTTCCACATTTTTATTTTTCCTTAGATCTGAACCTAATGTATGGGGATTTAACCTATTGCCGATCTTCATTGAATTCTGGGTTAACTACAATGTTTATCTCTAGGGTTGATTACGATGAGAAGTGTTTTTTGTAGCTGCCACATGATCAGCCTCAGCTTCGTTATACTGATACCATCCATACACACTTCTATTAATTGGGAATACATGTTTTTATTGATGATATAAGTGGAGATAGCTTTCTCATCAATCAATATGAAGAGTTAATCGATTTTCGTTATCTTATTCAGAGAGAAGGGCTACAATATAAGAGAAGTGAGTTTGGAGAGCAAATACAAGGAATGGCAGAAGAAGTTGCACCCTGATTTAGTTCATACAAAATCAAAGGTATTTTATTCCATTTCGTTTGAGTTAATGATTCTAAAGTTGGTCTCATATATTCTCATTAATTATAAACTTTTATTGTAGCTGATATTATTATAATGTTTTTTGTTGCCTTAGAGGGAGAAAAGCTATGCAGCTGAGCAGTCTGCTCGGGTGATCGATGCATACCGCACCCTTACCAGACCTTTATCACGGGCAACATATTTGGTAATAACAACAATTACTATATCTTCTTACTTTTGAAAAATGTGAACTTTATAGAAGTACAGGCCTTACAATTGCATTAGTAATTTGACCATCGAGCATTGCGAGCCTTCATTTGTCTCACAAAATAGTGTCATTAGTAGTTTTAAATTTTTAACTAAAGAATTTTCCAATGTTCCTAATCATTTGTTGCTTTGTACTTACAAAACATAATTTTTACCACGTTCATTTGAGCATATCGAGATAGTAAGCGAATGCATTTTTCATTTCTAATTGTTAGATTTGAACTATGGGTTTTTAGGCAAAACCAACCTGCTCAACCATCCGACCATCACTTGTTTTTTTTGTAAAGACAGGCTAGGTTAGATTCCTGCTAATAGATATTGTTCGACAGTTACATGCAAAAGTCTTGTTTAGAAGCCTTGTCAAGTCTAGGATTGCAAACAACCACATCGTGTCTATCATGAGAGACAAGCTGCATAATGATAATGACAGAATGCCAAGAAGCTCACTGAGGACTTGTCCATGTCACAAAGTTGACGCTAAATATTGAATTTTATAAACACAAGAGAATTTCTTTTTAGAAGAAATAGGGCGATCACCGATAAGATGTGCACGAAAACTTCATATATTCACAAATTCAGTATTACGAAACTACACAATTTTGCAGTCTGAAAAGAGTTGCATAGACCAAGTTCAGAAAGACTGTTGGAGAATACATAATGAGCCTATTGGAGAAAGAGTTGACACCTTAGAATGTAAAATAAGATAAGCTTGTTTTAGGTAGTTTCACCATCCACAGCTGATGTCCTGGGAGATACAGGTGTACGTACAAATCTCAGCCTCTTTTCATAAGCATCTTCAGCTCCATAGGTGATAATGAGGCCTCTAACGAGCTAACAAGCCTGTGGAAAGATGAATAATGAATCATGGTGAGGTCCCGGAGCTTTCTTATATAAAGTGAACTCTTGTCGGGCAAATTACATAATAGAGACACAAGGAAATAGAAATGCATAAAAACAAGGAAAGATAAACTCTCTCAACAACCCCCCTCAAGATGGAGCATAGATGTCAATCATGCTTAGCTTGAAACAGTACCTCTGAAATGGTCCTCTGGCTAGAGCCTTGGTGAAAACATCTGTTGTTTGTTTGCATGAGCTGACGTGGGAAGTGGATATAAAAATATTTTGAATCATGCCAGAGTGTAGTAACAATCCACCTCGATGTGTTTGGTTCTTTCATGGAAGGCAGGGTTGCTGGCAATGAAAAGAGCATCCTGATTGTCGCATTATTTTTTTTGAAGCCTAAAAAGGGGAAACATGCTAAGGCGCCCGCCTTGGATATATTACTTAAAAGAGAAAGGTTACAGAGGGACTTACATTATTCATGACTCAAGAAGAGACCTAGAGTGAAAGATTACATTTTAGCAATATAAGCGCCGAGAAGAGAAAAGTACACCATTTCTGCCTAACCAGATAGTCCAGATTGTTGCCATCAGTTGTAGGATGTCATCTCTGGCACGATGTCTGACGAGAAACATGGATTCCCAAAATTGATCAAGGTCATGATGGTCAAGCCAACTTGAATTAGCCCCAGCTCAGATTGGGGCGGTCTCTGCACATTGGAAGAAGAGGTGATTTACTGTTTCGATGTGAGTTTCACAAAGTGGGCATCTACTGGATATGCCCAGAAAGAGTCTCGCACAACGATCCCTTGTTATAATGTGTCTTCTCCTTAAAAGCCACATAAAAAACCAACTTTGCCCGACAGACATAGCTTTCAAATGAGGTTGCAGTCCCGGATCAAGGAATCCGTCCTAGGAAATGGAGGTTTGGAGATACGGTAAGCCCTTTTTCACAAAGAAAGAGTTATCCTTCCAGACCCAATGACCTCTGCCCATAAATGGACTATTAGTATGTCTCAGCGACTCCAACAGAGTGAGGAAGTCCTCTAATCGTTGGTCCAAGAAATCAGCTAAGAAGTAAGGCATCCGATTACCATCAATCTAGCAATCTGCGACCCAAGCATCACAGTTGCCAGTCAATGCAAATAGCCGTGGAAATCTCGTAGAGAAAAACCCATCACCCGTCCAGTTGTCTTTCCAGAAAGAGAAGGATCTCCCATTATCAAGCACCATCCGAAAAAGTTCATGAAATCCATGCATCGCCGTGGAGATTCCTTTCCAAAAGGCCGAGGACTGCACATACAGACGCTGCGATATGCCAAGGGGGTCCTCAATATCATAGATCCTTCGAATAAGTTTGCAACAAATGTCTTCATCTCTATCCCAAAGTATGTTGATCCATTTTAGTAAGAGCACCTCTTTCATGGCCTCTAAGTTCTTGATTCCAAGGCCACCATCCAACTTTGATAGCGTAACAGTCTCCCAATCAACCAGGTGAATTCCAGAACCATCCTGCCCAGATTTACCCTAGAGAAACCTACGCATGATCTCCTCTAGTCTGTTCCTGATACCCACTGGTAGAAGGCGCGATGACATAAATAAGATCGGAATAGCAGAGAGTGCTGCTTTAATAAGCACCAGCCAGTCGCCTCACGACAGGATGGCATCTTTCTAACCTGACAACTTTTTCTCCAATTTCTCAATAATCGGCAGCCAATCCGATATCTTGATTCTTCCAGATGTGAGGGGGATGCCAAGGTAGCGGATAGGGAGAGTTCCACAAGCAGTGCCTAGCTCCGTTGTACACTCTCTGGCGGCATCCTCAGATAGGCCAAACAGAATGGTAGTGGACTTTCCGTGGTTGAGAACCGGTGTCGAGAACTCACTATAAATCTCCAAGGTTGCAGCCATCCCATAAGCCTCCTCCTTGCCACACTCGATAAAAAAAGATGGTGTCATTTGTGTACTGCAAAGAGGAATAGAGATATCGTCATAGGAGTAACCCACGGTGACGTCACTGTTAACAACCTGACTCACCATACATGAAAGAACATCGGCTGCAAGACAAACAACATTGACGCAAGGGGGCAACCCTATCGAACACCCCGCTGAGGTTGGAAGAAACGATCATCTTGGCGGCTGTTGACAAGAACAGAGAAAGAGGCAGTAGTAATGCATCGCTTCATCTAGGAGATCCAAAGATCAGGAAAGCCTTTCTTGCATAGAGATGCCCAAAGGAATTGCTAATCCACTGCATCATATGCCTTTGAGAACTCCACTTTCCACAATATATCCCTCACATGTCGACGCTTCCAGTCGGCAATGATCTTAACAGCCATGGCAAGATTGTGTGCAATTTATCTGTTTGAGATGAAGGCTGATTGAAGCGGAGAGATGATATGGTCCATAACCCTGCTCATTCTGATGGCTAGCACCTTTGTAACAATAAGATAAATTATGTTTGAAATCGCGATCGTTCGAAAGTCCTCCACTCTCTCCGGTGCCTCCTTTGGGAGCAAAAAAACAAGTGCCTTATTAAGTCTATCAAAACATGCATTTTTACGAGCAAATTCTTCAACAACCTCAAAAACCTCATTACCCAACATGGGACAGAATTTGCGAAAAAAGAAGATAGGGAAACAATATGCATCCAGCGTCTGATTGTTGCGTTATAGATGCATGGGAAGAGGTACATCAATAACTAGGTCAATCAAAATAGATATGACCCACATAATCTCAATGGTCGCTTGTGTCATGGCTCATGGCTCTGTACTCTGACTCTTCACTAGCTCTGGCAACCACGATATTCTTCTTGCTATTCCATGACACCAAGGAGCTCCTTATAAATACTGCAAAATCAGAGATGAGTTTACTAACCTTGAGACATCCTGCATAATCTGCATCTACGTATATTGTAACGACGATGGATGTCCATATGCTAAAGAATAGTTGAGTATGAGGAGAAGACTTTAGGTATCTCAGAATCATGTGAACGACATCCATATGTGCTTGTCTCAGTTGCTCCATAATCTGGCTAACTCTGCTCACTGCAAAAGAATGTCCGGCCTGGTGATGGTCACATATAGGAGCTTCCCAACAAGCTCCCCTTATTGCCTCTTGTCTTCCTCCTTTGTATCATCATCATCATATAGCTTCATGCTAAGGTCAACAGGAGTAGTGACATGCTTGAAATCTGTCATGCATGTATTAGAGATATGATCAGTAATGTACTTCCTCTGGGTCATAAGAAGACCATGCTGGTTCATAACCTCAAGCACTAGGAAGTAGTGTAAATCATCAAGGTCCTTGGTTGACAAAAATGTGAATGAAGGAAATTCTTAGCCTCACAAATACATTGCACATCATCTCTTGCACATCATCTCTTGTAACAATGATATCATCAACATAGACCATCATAGCATTGGTACCTCTCCGAGTCTTCTGAACAAAAAGTGAATGATTTACGGTCGATCTTGTAAAGTCATGCTGCCCTATCAAGTCCGAGAGTTTCTGGAACCATGCTTTGAGACTCTGCTTAAGGCCATAGCATTATGAAGTCTACAAACCTTCCAACACTCCCTCTCAACAGCGAACCCAGGTGCCTGTTGCATGTAGACATCCTCCTGTAAGTCACCATAGAGAAATGCATTCTTCATATCAAGCTGATACATGGGCCAGTCCTGTATCACTGCAACAGAGAGAAGGATCCAAACTGTAGAGTAACGAGCTACGGGAGAGAAGGTATCTTGATAGTCCACCACATATATCTAGGCGAATCCACGAGCCACAAGCTTCGTCTTGTAGTGATCAACACTGTCATCTATACCGTGCTTCACTGTGAACACCTACTTGCATCAAACCAAGGAGGCCGCTAGAGGGGTGGTGACAAGGCTCCACGCGCCACATGATTGTAATGTGTCCATCTCCTAATCCATAGCGAGATGCCACTAACTGTCTCACATAGTCTCCTGGTATGTCTGTGAGATCTCAACAGCTGGCAGTCCCACGACAAACCTCCTGAAATCCTCTAAAAGATGCCCCAACGATACATGAACATTGAGAATTTGAGAGGATACATGTCATACGTACGCCTCCTTTTTTGTAAAGCAATGGGTACAAAAAGATCTCCAATATCATATGTAACCTGTAAAGTAGCCTCCTGTGGGGCTTAAAAAAAAGTAGCCTCCTGTGAAGGCACCTACTCATCATGTAAAGTACCACACTACATAGATAGATCACCAGTGTCATCAGTAGAAACAATGTGCTTAGAACATACCTAGGATGTGCTGGATGATATGGAAGGCCCATGAGCGGGGGAACAATAGGTGGTCCGCGAATGTAAAAAATGTGGCAAAACCAGAGCCAATATACTAAGGTGGTGGGGATGAAGGAGCAACCATTGTAGAAGGTAACGGTGGAGGTGGCGGTATAGGAGGAGGTGGTACGTGTACGCCCTCCCCGAACCTAGGGTCTGTCATCCCATCACCTGTAAAAGTAAAATACATAACTAAATCAAAAAGATGACATCAATACTAATGTAGTACTCCCGTCTAACCATATCAAAATAGTGACACCCTTTCTGGGTCTGAGAATATCCCACGAAGATACACTTGACAGCTCTCGGAGAGAGCTTATCATGACCAGGGGTCAGATAGTGAATAAAGGCCATTGAACCAAAGACATGAGGTGTTAGCGAGAAAAATCCTCATCGGGAAACACAATCGAAAAATGAATTTTTTCACCTAACACATAAGACAACATCATGTTGACCTGGTAACATGCAATAAAAACATCATCCCCCCAGAAGGAGTAGGGAACAAGACTCTGAATGAGAAGAGTCGGTCACATCAAGAAGATGATGGTGTTTGCGTTATGCAGTACCTTTTTGTTGAGAAATGTACGGGCAAGAAGTTTATATATGATGCCATGAGACCTGAAGAAATGAGATAACTGAGTAGTACAAAACTCTAAGGCATTATCGGAGCGAACATATTTGATCATAGCAGAAAAATATTCTTTATTTCATAAATATATGATTAAATGACACACCCAGCTTGTGATTTGTTTTTTAATAGAAAAACCATGGAAATCTAGAGTAATCATCGATAGCTACAAGATAAAATATGTGCCCATGATGGTTAGTGACACGACTGGGACACCATATATCAAAATATACTAACTCAAATAAAGAACTATTGTGACGATTATGATGACCATGATAACTGGAATGGTGATACTTCCCAGGCTGGCAAGCCTCGCACTGAAAGGTAGATCTAGATGAGATATGAGGGAGGACTCTACATAGCTTCTGCAGAGGAAGATGACTGGTAAATCCTTGATTTATTATTTTAATTAGTATTTATCATCCCTCTAGCTTAAACATTTCAATAATATTAATTAACAGTTACTTCAATTTAACAAATAACACTGTAATTAATTAACACTAAATATTGTACATAAATAATTCCATTATTGTGTCTATTTATTTATGTATTTTCTTCTTATTAAAAATCAAATAAAAATTACTTTAATGTTGTATATAATATAGTATATATCATTCATAAATTAAAAATAAAAATAAGAAAAGAAATAAAATTAAGTGTTTTAAATTCATTAACAATGCTTGCAAAAATATTAATATGTATATGTGATGTATTTAGATTTTGAGGTCTAGATGAAAGTTGTAGATCTCAAAAGATCTACAACTTTCATGTTGAATATTTTTTCTAATTTAACCTCTAATTATTTTTATTGATTTTACACTGATTTATTGATTTTGGATTATTCTGATTGGGCCATGTAACCCAATCATTTGCTTCTACGTCACGGGCCTTATTTTGACCAACCTATTTCCTTAGTCGTTTGATCAAGCGAGATTAGACGATTCTTCAATCATGCCCACACAACCCAGAGCCTTCTGATTCTTGATGATTAGGTCCATCCTAGCCATGCTTTCGTGCCCAAACGTAAGCTGTCTAATCGCATGATCAAATGGCTTGCACACATCTTCAACCTCCAATTGATGCGCCTCCAGGAGACGCATCACTTCACGCCTCACCCTTTTCTCCGATTTCTCCAATTGAGTCCACATGTACATAGGGTACCCTCCTAGGCTTCGTCCTCCTCCGATGGCAGCGGGGGGAGGTTCTTGATGGCCGACAATGGAGCATGCGCTCAGTGTTGGCCCATGGTTGTTCCAGCCATGCTACGATGCTCCGAGCGGTCGTTTAAGCTTCTTCCCAAGGCTGAGGAAGTCAAGCAATGGCATGAGTTCACTTGAGCTTAGCCCAAGCCGACCACCTTTGCCACTGCGATGTTCTTCAAGGTTCCAGGTTAGCCTAATCTGCTTTCATTTTGGTTTTATTCGATTTTTTCAGCTTTGTACAGTACCTTCACCTCAACTAGATCATCTCCCGACCTTATCTAAGGATCCACGATCCTTGCCAAGGGCTCCACTCACCTTCTCCCTTCCACATCCTAGACCACTCCACCCCCTTCTCAGGTTCACCTGAGAAGAACCCACTAAGCCCGTCACTTTCTCACGCACACATGGCTCCATTCCAGTCACCTCGCTCACACACACTTCATGTCTCACTTCGGCTATGTCTACACTAACTTTGCAGGTACAACCCTTCAATGGCTGGAGTTTCGGATGCCCTCCGTTCTAGATTAGCATCTCTGGCGAGGCTCCATCAATTCGAAGATCTGACCAAATCTGGATCTCCTCCTATGGATGAAGAGCTTCTCCAACTCTTCCTTGAGGTGTACGGACCTCAGGCATGATGAAAAGATGATGGTGGAGGAGGTGCAGCATCTCTAGGGACCAGAAGAAGCTCCGCCATGTAAGGAGGACGATGACCAACAATATGCAGTTGTCGTCCGACCACACCCATCTAACGATCCACCTCTTCCTCGTGCCTTGGAGCCGAACAACCAACCTTGGTGGGACCGAGGCATGTACGGAGCTGTTAGGTCTCTCCACGTGGCCTAGCGAACCTACGACCGACCGAGCCTCATGGCGTGTGCGATGCGCGTTAGGACTTGGAGAAATTATAGCCGAAGCCCACAGACTCTTCAAAATTATATCCAGGTACTAACGACACACGTTTCATGTGCTTCGCATGGAAATTTTTTTCGGAGATGGCCAACTGGAGCGATTTTCATCCAGACTTTGCGGATCTCTCGTACTCTCCAACCGGTCTACCTCCATTTTTCCAGGAGGACTTTGCTCCTGACTTTTATACATATCCGGCTAATCCATTATTTCAGGAAGCAGATTTTGATTTTTATTCCCCTCCCTGTTATCAGGAGGATCTTGCTCCTGATTCTCCTTTTTGTACATATCCACCTAACCCACTGTTTCAGGACTCGGACTTTGATCCACCACCACCATCACATTTCCACCACCTCACCCACCCAAGACTGAGCTTTAGGAGTCACCTCCTATATTGTCCACACTTGAGACCTTGACCCAGATAATGAATCATATGAATTCGAGGATTGACAAATTTACGAGGTACCCCCATCATATTTCTAACATTGCAAATGGACCCCCACACATATGTTATGTTGTAGATAAGGCCCTGGCGGGTTTCTCAAATTGCATCTATGCCCTTCTGAGGACCTGTTTGCTATGTTTATGTTTTATTTAATATGTTGCATTTATGCCCATGGACTCTTTATGCTATAACTTGAGCATGTGAAGTCCAATTAAAATTGATTCCATTTTCATTTTGAAGCCTATTTAAACTTCTCATATGGCATTATTCAATCTCGGATTTGATGCTTAAATTATAATCAATCAATTAGAGAGAAACTGGTCGTATTCTTCTTTACAAAAATACCATCCACGTATCTTAGCTTCACTTTAGGCCTCAAATTGATTCTGATTTCATTGCTTGAGTTATCTTATTAATCCAGGAGCATTTTTGTGTATGTATATACTTGTTAGCATTTCATTTATTCTGTTGCATTTTGTCATATTGTTGGAGAATTTGGTTGTGCGCCTCTTATGTTGTAGATGAGTAAATGAATACCTCTAGGATCCATTTACATCTACCAGTGGTGGGACTTGGAGGTTCTGTGGATACTATATAAGGAGCTCCAGACCTCCTGTATCCATTGAGAAAGTTGAATGCAACATATGGCCTTTTGAGGCCTTCTCCCGTGGTTTCATCCCGCTCCTTAGGGAGTAAGGTTCCACGTTAAATCCCGTTGTTCTTCAATCTTTATTCTTTTTCCATGATTCGCTTCCGCATGTTTATGTTAGAGTATTTGATGTATGCGTCAGTTATGAGGGAGATGGGTAAATGGATCCCATCCAACAGTTTTGTCCCACATCGTCTAGTGGTGGGACTTGGAGGCCCTGTAGAGGCTATATAAGGAGCCCCAGGCTTCCTGTAACAGATGAGAGAAAGTGCAATGCATAACACGCCCCTTTGAGGGCTTCTCCCGTGGTTTCATCCCGCTCCTCATGGAGTAGGGTTCCACGTAAAATCATGGTGTTCCATGTTTATGTTTCTTGAGATTATGCTCTGTTTATCGTTTCCGCTTCCGCTTCTGATTTTCTAACATGGTATTAGAGCGGGTTCGATCCTCGAGGATTTCATGATTCAGTTTTATATTCGAGATTCGATTCATTGTTTGTTTGTGAAGATTTTTAGAAGATCATGTTCGTTCAAGTCCTGTTCTAGGGTTTTTAAAACCCTAGATTTATTCTCCAGCGGCATCAAGCGCACAGGTGCGCACCCCAGGCAATGACGACTTCCTCTTCTTTTCAGAAGCTCCTCACGCGCCACACATCAGGCTGCAGCCCTGGTAGCACAACAAGCTTCATCCACATACACGCCCACGCGCAGATCGCATCTCATTGCGCGCAGGCAGGAAACCCGAATCAAGACATGCCTTCTCTCGTGCGATTCCCAGAGCGCAAGATTCGCGTCGATCGAGTGACCTCCGGAACATCAAGATCTGTCCCAGGTGGAGCCTCTCCAAGACTCCAGGCGGCGTCATCCCCCTGGCGATCAAGCCTCTGGCCTAGAATCACCTCTCCAAGACGCCTGGACTCGTGATCGCCCAAGGCGGCGCATCGTCCTTCATCTCCTGCGAATCCAGAATCGCCTCTTTCCTCTTTGTGCGCGCTGGGCGGCGCAATCTCGCAAATCCCTCCAGGCCGCGTCTTCTCTCCCCACAGCGGCGGCCCCTCTGCACCCTCTGGCGGCACCCTCGTGCTCAGGTGGCACGGGCGGCAACTCCTCTTCTTCCGCCCGTGCAGGCACTGCCTCCTCCGATCTCCATGCCCTGACCCAGTGGCGCCGTCATCAACCCAACGCGCGTTCTGACGTGCGGAACCCCGGCGTCATCAGCCCAGGAGCGCGCGAAATAGAGGCGGTGATATCCCATCGCCATGGAGCCCCGGCGTGCCCTGCTCCTCCACACGCGATCTGACGCGCGGTCTTCTCTCCTCGCGCGATCGAAGTGCCTTGGCGGCTTCTCTCGATCTCCAACAGGGCGGCGCTGGCGTACAGGAGGGTTCCCATCATGGGAACCCTAAAGGGTAGCGGTTATTTTTAAAAAAATTATATATTTACAGCAGTTCTGCCTAAGTGGGCATGCGTGTACTAAAAAAATAGAAGGGAGAAAGGGCCCTGTTGGCTGAGAGCTCAAAAAAAATATGAAAGAGGCGCGTACATATAAAAAAAAAAGCCGTACGCATTTTCCAAAAAAAAAGATTTGCAAAGTCGTAAAAAAAAGTGAAACGACTTAAAAAAATTGTTTTTCAAAAAAAATGTGGACGTTTTTTTTAAAAAAGAGAGATGAAAAGCCGCAAGAAATTTTATATACCCCCTATATATCTTGTCTTCTCCCAACTTTGTCGATGTTGAGTTTCCGACAAGTATGGGAGAAAGGGGGAGTATATATATAGAGTCACAGGTCTTGATCCAGATCCAGATTCAGATGCCAGTCTCCAGACCAGCCAGTTGATCAGACTCTACATATTCCAGTTTCAGACTCGACGATTGATACCGAGTCTCCAGTTTCAGACACGCACGAGTTTGCGGTCGTTTTCAGATGAGCACATGTTGCCATCAATTGTCGTGGTCCCCATCATTATTCTTGTTGTTTTCGAACAGAGTTTTCATGTGAGCCATAGGGACTCCAGAGTAGAGGACCATTCCCTATGCCATGTTGGCAAGGGTTTTTATGTGGTATCATAGGTACACCAGAACAGTGCACCATTCTCTGAGCCAGATGGGAGAGACCCAGTTCTCCGACGAGGAGGCTATTTTCAGACTCCATTCTCCAGCGACCGTGGACTCCGACGAGGATTGCACAGCCACGACCTTTTCAGTTCAACCCTTTTCAGAGATGGAGCAGTTGTCCACATACTGTGGCAGGCCAAAGTACTCCGACGAGGAGACTCATTTTCCAGTTGCAGTGACTCTGACCGGCGCAGTTCAGAGCACATGCTCTTCGACGAGGAGATTCAGAAGACTCACACTCCAGCCTATTCGTCCTCCTCACCTGCACGACATGAGAAGCAACGTCCTCGACTGCAGCAATGTGTGCGTTGGGTTGATATTGTTCGTAGTGTCCTGTAGCGTTGAGTTGCGTTTCTTTCTGTTTGTCCAATCTGAGCATTGCATGCTCCAGCTTGAGGGGAAGTGTTAGAGTATTTGATGTATGCGTCAGTTATGAGGGAGATGGGTAAATGGATCCTTCCAGGATCCATTTACCCCATCCAACAGTTTTGTCCCACATCGTCTAGTGGTGGGACTTGGAGGCCCTGTGGAGGCTATATAAAGAGCCCCAGGCTTCCTGTAATAGATGAGAGAAAGTGCAATGCATAACACGCCCCTTTAAGGGCTTCTCCCGTGGTTTCATCCCGCTCCTCATGGAGTAGGGTTCCACGTAAAATCATAGTGTTCCATGTTTATGTTTCTTGAGATTATGCTCTGTTTATCGTTTCCGCTTCCGCTTCTGATTTTCTAACAATAATCAATCAATTAGAGATAGACACTGGTCGTATTCTTCTTTACAAAAATACCATCCACGTATCTTAGCTTCACTTTAGGTCTCAAATTGATTCTGATTTCATTGCTTGAGTTATCTTATTAATCCAGGAGCATTTTTGTGTATGTATATACTTGTTAGCATTTCATTTATTCTGTTGCATTTTGTCTTATTGTTGGAGAATTTGGTTGTGCGCCTCTTATGTTGTAGATGGGTAAATGGATACCTCTAGGATCCACCAGTGGTGGGACTTGGAGGCTCTGTGGATACTATATAAGGAGCTCCAGACCTCATGTATCCGTTGAGAAAGTTGAATGCAACATATGGCCTTTTGAGGCCTTCTCCTGTGGTTTCATCCCGCTCCTTAGGGAGTAGGGTTCCACGTTAAATCTCGTTGTTCTTCAATCTTTATTCTTTTTCCATGATTCGCTTCCGCATGTTTATTTTCTAACATGGTATCAGAGCGGGTCGATTCTCGAGGATTTTTAAGTTCTTTGTTTTTATTCTATTCGAGATTCGATTCAACTATGATTTGTTCTTAAAGTTCATTCATGAAGATTCAAGAAATTAGGGTTCCAGTCAGGAACCCTGGATCTTATTTCTTGGAGGCCATATACATCTCCAGGCATGCCGCTAGCCCTTCCGTGCCCTCCCATAATCGTCTCCGGCGAACCCCAGGCGCAACCCCTTCTCCAAGGTGTACCCCCAACGATGCCGCCCCTTGTACAGCCCTAGCCGAAGACCTCCATCCCTCCAAGCCACGCCTCGCAACTTCGATGGCAGTGACATGTTCCCCAGGTAGCGTTGCACCTATCCCAGGCACCACATATATTCTCCAGGTGGCATGGCGGTGTGCCGATCCTTTTCTCCAAGCGATTGCAGTCCGCTCCAAAAGATCCAGGCGGGGCAGATCTAGCGTCGCATCTCCGTATTGGCGGCACCCTCTCCAGTTGCATCACTCCAGGCGGCCTCCAGTGCCTTGCGTGGTGCCCTCAGTGCCTATCCAGGCGGCCTCCAGGCGGAGGACCTTCGCCCATCCGAGCCCATGCCCCATCCCCCTAGGGCCCCTTCTCGCGCGATCTCAAGATGGAAGCGACGCTGCCCTAGGTGTCGACCCACAGGGCTGCTTCCATCGACCTCCAGACCTAGCCATTGTCGGCAGCACTTGCCAGACGACTCCAGCATGCGAAGGTCCCTGCGGTACCGCAACTCCTCCATGCACTGGCACACAGGCGGCGCTCCTCCGCTGCGCCTCCATACGGAGGCCCTCCAGGCGGCGGAATGTGAAGAAATCTCCCTATAGGGGCGGCGGTGTTTTCCTGAGAAGGGTTCTCGAGGAACCCTAGACAGATCGAGGGGCCTCATCTAAATGCCCTTTGCGATTTAAAAATATATATGACGCATATTTCAGGCCCAAGTGGGTGCATATGTAAAAAAAGGGAGAAAGAAAAGGGGGGTAAGAGAGAACAAGGCCCAATTAAGCTTTTAAAAAAATAGGAAGCCATGAGATGGGCCGAGAGCTGTAAAAAAAGGGGGGAGAGAGAAAGAAAGAAAAGAAAAGCAAGGGGTTGCATAGTATTGGGCCTTATTTAGGTCGAGTGAGTTGTTTCAAAAAACAAAAAAAAAAACGCTCACAATAAAAAGTCGTACGCAAAAGATTTGCAAAAAAAAATAATGATGATGATACGACTTATTTAAAAAAATGCGACGGCTAAAAAAAGCTGAGAAGAAAATTTTCATGGAGAAGAAAACCCGAAAATGTGACGGCTTATTTGGTTTTGTTTAACCCCATTTTATTGTCTTCTCCCAACTTGGTCGACGATTGTCAACCAGTATGGGAGAAAGGGGGAGTACTATGTAGAGTTACATGTCCGAGTCAGATCCAGATTTTCCAGACTCCAGATTATAGACCAAGCCAATTAATCAGACTCTACAGTTTCTCAGATGTTTAGACTTGATGTCAGGTTCCGAGTCTTCAGTTCAGACACACACATGTATGCGGTCTACTTTCAGATGAGCACATGTATGCCATCTTTTGTCGCGGTCCCCGTCATTCTTGTTTTCGGCCAGAGTTTTCATGTGAGCCAGAGGGACTCCAGAGTAGAGGACCATTCCCTATGTCATGTGGGCAAGGGTTTTCATGTGGTTTCATAGGGACTCTAGAGTAGAGTAGCATTCTCTGTGCCAGATGGGAGAGACCCAGTTCTCCGACGCGGAGACTTCTTCAGACTCCATTCTCTATCGACCGTGGACTCCGACGAGGATTGCACTCCACGACTTTTCAGTTCGGCCCTTTCAGAGATGGAGCAGTTGTCCACATGTTGTGGCGGGCCAGAGTTCTCCAGGTGGAGACTCATTTTCAGTTGCAGTGATTCTGACATGCGCAGTATAGAGCACATGCTCTCCGACAAGGAGATTCAGTTGACTCACACTCCTGCCCGTTCGTCCTCCTCACATGCACGTCATGAGAAGCAACGCCCTTGACAGCAACCTACAGTTGTGCATGTTGAGTTGATAGTCTGTAGTGTCATGTATTGTGAGTTGAGTTTCTTTCTGTTTGTCCAAGCTGAGCATTGCATGCTTCAGCTTGAGGGGGAGTGTTGGAGTATTTATTTGTGCATCTCTTATGTTGTAGATGGGTAAATGGATACCTCCAGGATCCATTTATCCCATCCATGTGTTTAGTCCCACATCTACCAGTGGTGGGACTTGGAGGCTCTGTGGAAACTATATAAGGAGCCCCAGACCTCCTGTATCCATTGAGAAAAAGCAATGAAGCATATGTCCCTTTGAGGCCTTCTCCCGTGGTTTCATCCCGCTCCTTACGGAGTAGGGTTCCACGTAAAATATCTTGGTATTCATGTTTATCTTTCTAGTCCATACACTGTTTATCTTCCTTTCATTGCTTGAGTTATCTTATTAATCTAGGAACATTTTTATGTGTGTATATACTTGCTAGCATTTCATTTATTCTGTTGCATTTTGTCATATTATTAACTCGCATAAAAATCACATAAAAATTACATGTATACATTATGTTCAATGTGTTGTATTGTTTTATCTCATTTTGACCTAGATAATGCACTGGATCATTTAACTTAGGTATTAATAACTTGATTAATCACATTGAGAGCTCGTGTCTCTAAGTTTGATCGACCATGGAGTTATCCTTGTTATAAAATTAAAACCAAGCCACTCTTCATAGAGATTCTCGATCGGTTTTGATCGATATGTATTCAGCTATTATAATGAATCAATATTAACTTAACCGAATACGTGTTTATCAATGACCGAATTGAAGATGCCACATGTAAGGGGAGACAAACCCAATAGAAATGGAAGAAGCACTGACACACGAGGACTGACCAGTCTGTAGAGGCCCCCTTGCTTATGGCCACTTACAATCATCCTTCCTATGAGTATATCTTGAAAAATAAGATAGGATGCGTCAAAAATGGTATGACAATATAAATCCTTGATGATTTGACTAAAAATAATTCATTGAAAAATCAGGACCATGAAGAACATTTTGCTGGAACATGGAATGTGTCAACCAAATCTCCTCCTGTCCAATAACGTGAGAATGTGTCTCATCTGCAATAACCATTGTCCCGTCAAGTGGAACCGGGTTGTATGAGTGTCACTGGAATCCATGATCCACTCCAAGAGGTCTGCCTTGTGACAACTAGTAAGTGCATAGGCTATACACGAAGTGCTAGCAGAAACAGAGGCAACCACGTTGGATGAGCTCAGTGATGCACTAGATGGTCCAGTATGAGGAGGCATGATCTCCCTCAGACAGGAGACAAATTCCTTGAATCTCTGATTAGAGGCAGGGGGCAGGGGTAGCATGAGTCTCGTCCTGCTCAACAACACAGGTAGATGCTAGAAAGCAATGCTTAGAATGACCAGATCGACGATAGTAGGTACACGTCCGACGTAGGTGTGCACCTCCCCTTCCTCTAGGATTGCGACCTCTGAATTGCAAACCTCATCCCCTTCCACGGGATGAGGCCATGTCGGAAGAGGTTTGCGAGGCTGTTGACAAAGAAACCGTGATTTTGCCAAGTCTGCGATATACTTCCTCCATAGGAGGGATGGTAGCATTCGCGAGTAAATGTGACCATGCAATATCATACTCATGATTAAGAACAACTAAGAAGACTCCAACCATGGTGGAGTTCCTCTACGCCTGTTGCTGATCTGGTGTCGCTGCAAGAGGTATGAAGCTGTGTAGCTTCTCGAACATGCCTCAAAGAGATGTATATAGAGTATGAAGGGTATGCCAGTTCCGCTTAATCGTGAAGATATCATGCTGAAGCTGCAGTATCTTCTTCTCATTCCTTGCCTATGAGTAGGTGGCAACGAGGATGTCCTACATTGCCTTCGTAGTGGGCTAATTTAGAATGTCGTTGGCTATCTCCACAACTAGAGTACCCAATAGCCATACGCGTGCATATGCATCATCTGCCTGCCATGAGGCGTTAACCCCATTCTTGTCGATCGGGTCTCCTAAGTCAGGATATGCTTCTTCCCATTGGAATGCATAATGATCATGAACTGTGTGGCCCATAAGTCATAGTTAGACCCATCCATATTGGCAATGGGCGTCAGACCTCTGAAGGCGCATGTATATGCGATATCAGCCTTGTTCTCTGGCATGATGCCGAATACAAAGACTAGGGTTGTAGATTGGATCAAATTTGTCTACACAGACACATAAGGAATTGGTTATGGGTGTAGAAGCAAGCATGGAAGGCTGTATCGATATCGTTTCGATATCGTATCGATACCGATATTTCGACGATATATCGATGATATATCGCCCATATCGACGAGCCTTTGTGAAGAAAATGCTTGGAAATCGGGATATATCGCCATATCGGTGCCTATATCAGTCCCATGTCGATATCGATATATCGGCGATATATCGCCGATATATCGCGATATTTCCTTCCACGGAAGCAAGTCACAACCATTCCTATCAACCGAAGGAACACTCTAGGGCAAGCAGATGAGATGAGCAATCTGATTTTAACAGTAACGGACAAAAATCAGGTCGTCAAGAGACCTTCGTAAGCACGATGGTAGAGCTCAGTGCTCGCCGAAGTGGGACCCATAAGGAATTGGTTGTGGGTGTAGAAGCAAGTCACAACCATTCATATCAATTGAAGGAACACTCTAGGGCAAGCAGATGAGACGAGAGATTTGATTTTAACAGTAACGGACAAAAATCAGGTCGTCGAGAGACCTTCGTAAGCACGATGGTAGAGCTCAATGCTCACCGAAGTGGGACCCAAACTGGTCCTGTCATCGATGTGATTGATTTGACCCCCCATGTAGTGCTGCACATGCGGTTGCGGCCTGGAGTGCTACGGGGTGGTGCTAGCAGTGTCTGATGATGCCGCTAATCAACGGTGGTGCTGCTGGTCGCTGTGCAGTGACCTAACGACAGGTGGTGGCGCCTTGGCGGTGACCTACGATGGTAGTAGGTTTTGCTCGTGGGTCTCCTGTGTGTAGGACACGAGGCGTATGGGGGTAGGGAGGTTCCCTTAG
The DNA here is from genome assembly GCA_037367405.1 of Ottelia alismoides. Taxonomy (NCBI): domain Eukaryota; kingdom Viridiplantae; phylum Streptophyta; class Magnoliopsida; order Alismatales; family Hydrocharitaceae; genus Ottelia; species Ottelia alismoides. The sequence goes on from JAZKJV010011556.1 coordinate 49,238, forward strand.
GGAGGATAACGAGGAGGGACCCTCGGGGCGGTGGCGGTGAGGGGTAATGGCCGGAGGGTGGGGTGAATGGGACTAGGGCACAGAACTCCGGTCTAGGACTGTCGCTCTGGTATCATGTGGAAAGATGAATAATGAATTGAATTATGATGAGGACTTGGAGTTCTTTTATATAGAGAGGAGAACTTCTGTTGGGAAAATCATATAATAGAGACGCAAGGAAATAGAAATACATCAAAACATGGAAAGATAAACTACCTCTCAACAAAGCCTAGCTCGAGCTGGAATTTTGAAGTCATTACTTTATGGAGTCTATCTAGAACCAAGCCTTGCTTAGTTAGATGACTCAGTTTGTTGCATGATATGGTAGGTATAAATGTAACGTAGTTTAACTGTTTTTTTTAAGAGTATAAATTAAACAAGAATGGACAATAACATAGTTGGTCTGTTATGCAGTTGCACGTGCATGTAAGATTGTAGGTTCAACCCTTGATGCAATTATTCCCAAAGTGACATGTCAAATCAACTTAAAGCAAATTGCAGATTCAGGGGTTTTCAAAATTAGGGTCTTCATCCCTAATTGATCAGTTTCATTTATTCATCTTTTTTTATTTACATTAAATAAATTGAGATTGATTATAATCACAATATTTATGGTAGATTAATTTAGTTAGTGAGTCAATTTAGATTCCAATTAGGATTTCATTGGATTATAATTTTATTCCGTTGCCAATTTTGTAATTGGACTCCCTCCCTATGTAAAGGGGGTCGTAGTCTATTGTAAGGAGATCATGTTATGAATTAAAATGTGAGAGTTTTGGTTTGGAGAAAATCTCCACCATTATCCTCCCTTTTCCCCAAATTCTAGGGTTTCTCCTCTCATCCAGTTCCTCTCTCAACCATGCGAAATGCGTCATGATCTTCTTCTCTCTTCTCATCCCTTCACGTTTTTTCGTCTGAATTAATTGGTATTAAAGCATGGAAATCGGATCGTTCTTACAATTCGATGATCCTATCACATACTGACGCTTGAAGTTCGATCTAAGCCGCCTCTCTTGTGGTTCGTGTCCGCATCAACAAATGTTCTAGAATCGTCTCCTAGCAAGTTTCAAAGTTCAAGGATGGCTGGAAACGATAATCGAGGAAGAATCATTCATCAACAACAAAAATCAGATCGTTGCATCTATTGTGCACCCGATTTCGATCAAGAGAATGAAGGTATATTCAATCCAGAAGAAACTTTTATGATTACAACTCATGTACAACATCACTATGAAGACACAGGTCCAGTATTCGACGAAGGTGCAGATGAAGAATATGAAATCATTAATTTTTTAGCGGTCGAAGTTGATGTCCAGGAACAAAAAGATGAAAAAAGAGAGCCCATATTTGATGAAGACATGGTAGATTACAAGCGAGAAATCATAGATCCTGATACCTTCGCAGTCGTTGTACATGAAGGCTTCGACCCACCACAACCTCCTTATGAAGCCTGAAGCCATTGACCTAGAGGCATTCGAAGTACAAGAAGTCTCCATAAAAATCTCCAGGTTGTTGTCCAAGAAGTCTTCAGGCTCTCACCACTGCTTGTTGAAGCCACCGTAGTTGTCCAACCTTCCCCACAACCTCTTGGGCGCACGACTTCCTCAAGCGCCACTAGAGCTCTGGGTGGAGCCCCCAGCCACCGCCATGTGTGCCTCAAATGTGGCTCTCGCCGCCATCGTAAGGCCCACTGTCACTACCAAGGTGGTCAATGTTCGAGAGACCACCGTAAGGTCCAATGCGGGTCTCGTTCATGCGGTCACCGCCACCTTCTATGGAGCCTCCTCCCGCAACGCAACCTCCCACAACGCAACCTCTGCCTCCTCCCACCTTGCTGACGTCATCATTGTTGGTGGGAGAAAGTAAAAATCCTAGTAGTTTTTATGAAGAATTTCTCCGTTGGGAGATACGTATCCCATCAATTTAGGGATTGGAGGCTTAATATGGATATTTCAAGGAAGTCCCTCGTTTAAAAAACTTTTCTAAATGTTAAACTTGAGAAGCATATGTGGTAAGGAGTTATTTTAAGTGAAGGGGTAGAACATTTGTAGCCATACCCCTCTTTGGAAAGAAATTATAAATGTAACATTGAAAATAAACAAATTGGAGAGATTGGAGCTACGATTTCAGGTTGAATTCTTCAACGACGGATCGAAGATCAAGTAATTCGTCAGGAGACATTTTTTTTTCAAGTGATAGAGAATTGATGCAATTACTCCCAAATTGACAGATCGGATCGACTTAAAGCAAATTGCATATTTGGGGATTTTCAAAATTAGGGCTTCCCATCCTTAATTAATCAGTTTTATTTATTCATCTATTTTATTTATGTTAAATAAATTGAGATTGATTATAATCTCAATATTTATGGTATATTAATTTAACCAGTGAGTCAATTTAGAGTCCAATTAGGATTTCTTTAGATTGCAATTTTATTCCCTTGCCAATTTTGTAATTGGACTCCCCCTCTATATAAAGAGGCCCATAGTCTGTTGTAAAGAGATCATCTTATGAATTAAAATTTGAGAGTTTTGGTTTGGAGAGAGCCTCCGCCATTATCCCCCCTTTCCCTCAAATTCTAGGGTACTATTCATCCGGTTCCTCTCTCAACCACGCGAAGCGCGTCGCAATCTTCTTCTCTCTTCTCATCCCTTCATGTTTTTCCGTCTGCATCAACCCTACATGCACTCTTATTTAGCTTTGTAAATTTGTTCGTGTTACTGTTTTTTGCGGGACCTGATTGTTGTGTACTCCTTAGCCTTCTTCATTCTCCTCTTTATTGATTTCAGACTATTCTTCTTACTAATCTTTATTGATGTAGGACTGTGCAGTTCCATACTGTTAAGTATTCCATATCTGTAGTTAGTTCATGGTATGGGGGACGTGGTCTACCACCCTTGGGTTGAGGAGGAAAGAAGGGGTGGGGATATTTATTTTTCTCATTAGATCACTTCAATCACATGGCAAGCATAACTGACCTAGATCAAGATCAACTCTCCTTGGCGTGGAACATGAATTTGACTCTCGTCATCTTAATTGAGATCAAACATAGTTCTAGTAAGGGTATAATGTGGTTCAACTTAGCGCAGATTGGTTAGATTCGATTAAGATCATATTTAAATGAACCTTTCAAGTAGGGATGAAAACGAATCAGATATGGTTATTTCCATATCCATATTGTCATCTATATCGAAATGGATACTGATATAATTCAGACATGAATTTAGGAAACCATGCCATTATACAATAGGATACGAATTCGGATCGAGTATTCATTGAATACGAATCTAGATGGGATAAAGAGTGAATATGAATACATATTGAATTAAGATCGGATACGAATATTGTTGATCGAATAAAGATAAATTAGTTACTATCTTGTATGAAATGACTTTAAAAAAGTTCAACAAAATTGCTTGGCTTGATAGCTTGTTAGAGCTAACCTCATATACTTAAAATTACCAAAGCTCACTTTTTTGACATAAATTCGCACAATTTTAGCTTGTTTGGCAAAAAATGTTGATGACATGCTATGACACTTCTTCACTCACCTCCAACAAACATGCAATCAACACGAATTCATAATAAACCTTGTAGAGCTCATCTCGACTTGGCATTGACCAAGTGATGACGACGAGTCTTAATAAATAACCATTTGGGGATCATTTTGAGTTGTCATTTACCGAATGTTTTGACATTGGCCACTCTAGATGGGAGTTAGTTGGGCTATTTATCCACAGCATACTGCATTGATCTGCAAGCGAGAGGCCTTTTAGTGGAGAATCTCAAGTGAGACAATGTTCTGGTACATGTTGTGCAATATATAAATGCGGGTTGGTTAAAGTGGCGAGGAGCCTTTACTTGTCTTTGTGATACAAGAATTCCTTTGAAAATCAAAGGAAAGTGTTATAAAGCAGTCGTGAGACCTATGCTTTATGGATCTGAATATTGGTGTGTAAGCCTTTTAGTGGAGAATCTCAAGTGAGACAATGTTCTGGTACATGTTGTGCAATATATAAATGCGGATTGGTTAAAGTGGCGAGGAGCCTTTACTTGTCTTTGTGATACAAGAATTCCTTTGAAAATCAAAGGAAAGTATTATAAAGCAGTCGTGAGACCTATGCTTTATGGATCTGAATATTGGTGTGTAAACTATAGACATGTATAAATAATGATGGTAGAAGAAATAAAATTTCTACGATGGATGTATGGTCATACACAGAAAGGTCAGATTCAGAACGTTGTGATTGTTGGAGTATTTGATGTATGCGTCACTTATGAAGGAGATGGGTAAATGGATCCCTCCAGGATCCATTTACCCCATCTAACAGTTTAGTCCCACATCTACCAGTGGTGGGACTTGGAGGCTCTGTGGAGGCTATATAAGGAGCCCCAGACCTCCAGTATTAGAAGAGAGAAAAGTGCAATAGACACACCAGCCTTCTGAGGCATTCTCTTGTGGTTTCATCCCGCTCCTTAGGGAGTAGGGTTCCACGTAAATCATACTGTTCTTATTGTTCTTTATATTTTCCATGTTTTCGCTTCCTATTTTCTAACATGGTATCAGAGCGGGTTCGATTCTCAGAGTTTTTCATGTTTATTTTTGTTAGAGATTCGATTTTAATACTTTTATTTATGAGAGATATCCTGAATGGTTCAAAATCTAGGGTTTTTGAAACCCTAATCCAGCAAACAAAGATCTGAAGAACTCGATCTCCGTGCACCTCACGGCGTGCGCAGGTCTACGAACAGGTCGAACCCAAAGCAACGCAGGCCGCATCCCCTTGCGATTCTTCCTTCTTTGAGTAAGCTCCAGTTGGGCCCAGGCGGCCCTTCTTCGCTCGGCAACGTTCGAGCTCTCCAGGCTCCACCAGGCGGAGCCCTACCCATGGTGCATATCCTGCACGCAACCCCTGCAGGCCGCAAGGATGCCCAAGCAGCTTCAGAAATCGTGCATCATGCTCCCAGGCAGCACCCTCCTTCCAGACCGCAGTCTCCAGGAGGGACTTGTGCTCCCTCGCGCACCTCCTCAAGCCAACTTCTCCTGGCCGGCCTCCGGATCGCAACGAGGCCCAGGCGTAGCTCCCGGTCAGGCGTCGCCCCATCTCTAGCGATCTCCAATCGCATCACGCGAAGGTGTACCCCCTCGTGTTGGTCCCCAGGCGCGCACCGCCCTTCATCCCTTCCGCTCTTCCTTCGCCGCCCAGCAACCCTCGGCGACTGTCCAAGCTTCTCACGCTACAGGCGGTGCTACTTATTTTGAGGGAGGACTAACGAAAAATGAAAAAGGCGGTGCTGCTTATTAAAGCCCTAAGTGGCTACAGCAAGTTGGGCCCATATGGGCCATATCGTAAAAAAAAGGTGGGCTCAGTCGTTAAAAAATGAGGAGGGAGAGATATATGGGCCGAGCGATTTTGTTAAAAAAAATGAGTTTTTTCTTGAAAAAGGCACGTACACACAAAAAAAGCCGTATGCAAATCAACAAAAAAATAGTGAAATAGCCAAAGAATGTGATGGCTATTAAAAAAAGGAAATAACTGGAAAAATTGCAAGAAAAGCCGAAAAAAAATGTTGAAACGGCTTAAAAATGTAAAAAAATGTGACGGCTTATAATTTTTTTTGAAAAGCCACGAGAATTTTTTGTGAATGTTCATGTTATTTTCCCCATGTCATTGTCTTCTCCCAACTTTGTTGATGTTGATTTTCCGACAAGTATGGGAGAAAGGGGGAGTATATGTAGAGTCACAGGTTTTGTGTTCCAGATTCAGAAGCCAGATGCAGATTTCCAGACCATCCAGATTTCCAGACTCTACAGTTTATCAGATTTCAGACTCGACATTCAGATTGGTCAGAGTCCAAGTTCGAGGCACTCCATGTTGAGAGGCCCATTTTCGAGTTCTCCAGAGAGAGACTCATTTTCAGACACGCATATGTTTGCGGTCATTTTCAGATGAGCACATGTTTGCCATCTTTTGTTATGGTCCCCATCTTTTTCTTGTTGTTTCGGCCAGAGTTTTCATGTGAGCCATAGAGACTCCAGAGTAGAGGACCATTCCCTATGCCATGTGGGTAAGGGTTTTCATGTGGTATCATAGGTACTCCAAAGTAGTGTACCATTCTCTGTGCCAGATGGGAGAGACCTAGTTCTCCGACGAAGAGACTTTTCAGACTCCATTCCCCAGCGACCGTTGACTCCGATGAGGATTGCACTTCCATAGCCTTTTCAGTCCGTCCCTTTTCAGAGATGGAGCAGTTGTCCACATTATTGTGGCGGGTCAAAGTACTCCGATGAAGAGACTCATTTTCAGTTGCAGTGACTCTGACAGGCGCAGTACAGAGCACATGCTCTCCGACGAGGAGATTCAACAGACTCACACTCCAGCCCGTTCGTCCTCCTCACCTGCACGACATGAGAAGCAACGTCCTCGACAGCAGCAGTTGTGCGCGTTGGGTTGATATTGTCCGTAGTGTCATGTAGCGTGAGTTGAGTTTCTTTCTGTTTGTCCAAGCTGAGCATTACATGCTCCAGCTTGAGGGGGAGTGTTGGAGTATTTGATGTATGCGTCACTTATGAGGGAGATGGGTAAATGGATCCCTCCAGGATCCAGTTACCCCATCCAACAGTTTGGTCCCACATCTACCAGTGGTGGGACTTGCAGGCTCTGTGGAGGCTATATAAGGAGCCCCAAACCTCCTGTATTAGAAGAGAGAAAAGTGCAATAGACACACCAGCCCTCTGACGCATTCTCCCGTGGTTTCATCTCGCTCCTTAGGGAGTAGGGTTCCACGTAAATCCCGTTGTTCTTATTGTTCTTTATATTTTTCATGTTTTCGCTTCCGCTTCCTATTTTCTAACAGTGATCAAAAGGAAAGTTGGAGTAGCTCCAATAGAGGATAAGATGAGAGAGAACTGCTTAAGATGGTTTGGTCATTTGCAAAGGAGATCAAATGATGCACCAGTTAGAAGATGCGAGATTTGGGATGTTGAGCCTGTAAAGAGAGGACGAGGAAGGCCTAAGAAGTGTTGGAAGGAGAATATTCGAAGGTATAGTAGTTATTTGGATATAAGCTTGAGAATGATCCAAAATAGATCTGAATGGAGGCAAAGAATCCATGTAGCCGACCCTACTTAATGAGGGACAAGGCTTTGTTGTTGTTGTACTTGTTGTGCAGTGTGTTGTGTGGTGGTTTAGGTGTGTGAGATGTCGTTCTGGATTAATAGTTATTTTATTACTAATTACATGTTGGAGCGATCATTCATAATCTGTTAAAAAAATAAAAGGCCTTTTCAATCAACTTATCCAATTTTGGCCAACATTGCCATGCCCGATTTCGCCTTCTGTGATTATGTTGGTATTTCTAGTTGTTAGAATGTATGTAGATGGGTAATTAGGTCTGGGAGATAGAGTTACCATGCTCTTATATTTAGTCTCATACCGACTATGGGTAGGACTTTGACGTGTGGGCTATATATAGTGCATCATATCCATTTTAATCTCTTGAGAAATTGAATAAAAATACAACCTTTAGTGCCTTTCTCCTATGGTTTCATCCTGCTCATCGGGGAGTATGTTCCACGTAAAATTATGTTTCTTCTTGATTCCATATTTCAAATGAGGTCGATTAATGCACCGGTTAGAATATGCGAGGCTTGGGATGTTGAGCTGACTAAGAGAGGGCAAGGAAGGACCAAAAAGTGTTGGAATGAGACTATCCAAATGGATCTTAGTCTTTTAGATTTAAGCTCGAGAATGACCCAAGATAGATACGAATGGACGCAAATAATCCATGTCGCTGACCCTACTTAATGTGGGACAAGGTTTTTTTGTTGTTGTTTTGGATTTCACAATTCTTGTTTATTTATTTCCATATGGTATCAGAGTAAGTCAATTTTGGGATTCTTGTTTGAGATTCAAGTCGGTTTTGGGATTCTTCTTGAGATTCAATTTTATTTTGTTTTTGTGATCTCGAAGTTCGCGAGGGATTGTTATTCGTAAGTTTTTCACGAGATCTGCTTCTGCGATGAAAGTCGTGATGGGTTCCTTTTGTATAACCCTAGATATGTTAGAAGAATGATATACCCAATGTACGTGAGCTTTGGATTAATAGGGAGAAGTCTGTTTTAGTCCTCTTTGGACTCTATCAGAGATTCAAGAGTTTTTGTGGCTCTTCGCAGTATAAGTGCTTTGCTCCTGATTACTTATCTGGGTCTGCCATTATTGGGGTGAAGACTTCGTTCTTTGGATTTGCACCCTTTGTTGGATAGGCTTGAGAAAAAGTTGACTGGTTGGAAGGTTGTGATGCTCTCCAAAGGCGGGAAGCTGGTTTTTCTTAAGCATGTTCTGTCTATTGTTCCTATTTTCTAATGTTCTACTAGGCAAGGTTGCAGAAAGCGGTAGTCGGTACTCGGTCGGCGGGGTCACCTACTAAGGATTAGTCGGCAGTCGGGTGACTAGTCGGATTTAGTCGATCATTAGTCGGTTTGAATTTTTTTATTATTTTAAATATGTAAATCATTTTTTATACATATATTCTTATATATATACATATATTTGTATATTTTATATACCATCTTAATGAAACAAAAGAAGTAATGTCTTTAAATATAAAATTAAGCATGATAGAATATGTTTGCTTTTAAAAAAAAAGTGAAAAACTAAAAAAATAGAAAAGGGTTGTTGTAAAAGTCGGCCGACTAGTCGGGTGGACCGACTAAAGGCCGACTAGGCCTAGTCGAGTCGGCTACCCCCCCTGACTCGACTAGTCGGCCGACTTTTGCAAGCTTGCTACCAGGATGTTGCCTACTACAGTGCCTACGAGGATTGAATCGTCAATGAGATGCTTATTTTGGGCAATTGCTAAGCAAGAGAAAGATGATATTCATCTCCTTGACCGGAGTGTAGTGACTAAATCGAAGAACGAAAGGGAGTTTGGGTATTTTTAGGATTGAACACATAAGGCATTTTTAGCCAAATGTATTGTCATGTTTTAGGGTAAGGAAGATGACTTAGTGTGTCGCTTGTGCATAGTATTTTTGGTTTTGGTTCCATTTGTCAGCCCCATCTGTTCATTCGCACTCCTCTTTTTGGCACGGTATTTCTCACCTTCTTCTTGAGATGATGAATAATGTTGAGGTTTGTGGTTGGTAGCAGGGAGTCATTCTGCTTTTGGTTGGATGATTGGATTGGATCGACCCCCTTAGTTACGCATTGTCGTGTGACCTTGATATCAAGGTGGCTCAAGCATGGTCGAATGGTACATAGGATCCCCCAAATGTGGTGGATTTTTCTGAGTAAAGGCTTGCATATTTCCCATGCATGTCTGCAGAGTTGTTAGATATGGAGAGTCATGTGGGTTAGAGAGGCCATTGGGTTGGGTGTATGGTCTATTTTCAATCAATAAAGCATATAATGTTTTTCGGTGACTTAGGAATCAGTGCATGACGATATATGATGAGATTGCAGTTTGATATTGAAGAACAGGATCCCACAACGAATTAAGGTATTCCTCTTGCTAGTTAGGCATGGTCACATTCTCATGAAGGGGCATAGACAAAAGATTCTTCACACCGGTGACATGATTTGTTCGAGATGCAGGGACAAGATTGAAGATAATGATCCAAAAATCGACTTGCTCTGATACCATGTTTAAAATCGAGAATGTGAAAGCGTGATATCAAAGATAATGAATAAGAACGATAAAGAATACCGGGATTTTATGTGGAATTCTACTCCCTAAGGAGCGGGATGAAACCACGAGAGAACGCCTCAAAGGGTTTGTGTTTTCTAGTCACTTTCTCAATGGATACATAGCGTGAGGGGCTCTTTATATAGCCCCACCACAGTACCAAACTCCCACCATCACATGATATGGGACTAAACACATGAGCCACCAAAGACATCTTCAACAACCTGAGCATGATGAAAAAATGAGGCACGACCATGAGGTTGCATCAAGCAACGAAGGCACGCAGGCAACATGTTCCGAAGTGGAACCTGTCGTGATGGATTCAATCGAGAACCCTTGGAACACATATAAATACATGCACACCTTCATGTCCTCTCGCGACGACAAAGGAGAGGTACGAGGAAGAGAAGAGCTCTCTACTTTTATTTGAGGCACACTACAAGAGGTGACCATTTTTCAGAGATCTCTGGAGAGACTATTGAAGACTCCATCCTCCATTGATTGCGAACTACTGTATGAGATCCTTACGAAGTTCCTATGAGAGAGAACCCGCTTCAGGGTCCTTGTGAGAGTGACCTGTTTTTTGAGATCTACGTATGGATATTCTCACGATAATTTCTTTTGTCCCTTGAGAGAGATGGAGTTGTCTCTTGTCAAGGAGACATGGTATGAGTCAGAGTACTCCATGATGAGACTCATTGAAGATTGATGATTTTGATTTATGCAGATATAGAGCAAATGAGCCAGTTGTCTATAATAATTGCTCAACTCCAACCCTGCAAATCCTCCTCACCAGCATGACCTGAGAAGCATTGTCATCAGCATTAACTAGTTGAATATGTGTTGAGTCAATGTTGTATATCTTGTGATGTATTCAGTTTGTGAGTAAGTGCTTTTTCTATTTGACCAAGTTGAGCATTGTATGCTGCAGCTTGAGAGGGATCATGGATTCAATTATCATGCTCTTATTTTTAGTTCCACACAGACTATTGATAGGACTTTGGTATGTTGGTAGAGTTATATAATAAAACCCCATATCCATTGTAGTCTCTTGAGAAATTTAATGAAAAACACAACCCTTAGTGGCTTTTTCCCGTAGTTTCATCCTGCTCCTTAGGGAGTAGGGTTCCACGTAAAACCATGTTTCTTCTTGTTTTTTGATTCCTCAATTCTATTTTATTTATTTCCACACTAGTAACAAGCAAATAAACTAGCTATAAATTGATTGCTTGTAATTCTTTCATGCTACCGTTGTTCCTTCTTCCTTATAGAATAAATATGGCATATTTTTGTTATCATTGGCCGAACTATATTTGTTGCTTTGCATTACCATTTTTGCGAATATATGGGGCTTATTGCTAGCAATTAAATGCAATAAGTTCGTATCATTCAAATTTACGCCCAAATAGTAACGGACAAAATCCTGTAAGTTGTAAAGGTTAGTATAGCTTTTAACAAGCCCCGGACAATATTCTACATTGCAGTCAAGTTCAAGAGTTAATGTTTCACTTTGACATCAGCCTCAATATGATGTTTCACTTTGATGATTGAGCAGCTAGAACTTGAAGGTTTGCGGGTAGATGAAGAGGGAACAGTTTCAGATCCGGAACTACTAACTGAGGTACATCTAGTTATTTTGCCTAGTCACTACTTGTGTGGATATTGAATACTTTTTTGGGGAGAAACTGTATTATGGAACATTCTTCAGCACGGTGCTTGCTTGTGGTGTATACAGATCTAATTGTATCAAATCAGCTCAACCACCGCAACATTTCATTGAAAAACTGATACACAATATTATTTTTTTTTGAAAGACATAATATTATATATATGTATATTATATATAAATGTATTAATATATAAATATAATAAATATTAGTAGGTAACTATTGGGTGATGGGGATTGAACTTGGTCCTTTGGGTGGTAGGCAGACTGCACTGCCACTGGTATTTCAATGTTGGTTCGTGTGTATTTATACTATTTAGAAGTAGAAGTGGATTTTTCCATTACTTGTACAATTCTTTAGATTAAGAGGCTTCATGTTGGTAAACTTCAAATGTTGATATTGTTGGCTACTTATAGAGAAGCTGAACTTTTATGGAACATGAATAAGAGGAGTGTTTTGACCAAAGGTAGTGCAAGTTCAACCCATTCGTCTAGGTAAGGCAGATTCCACATCCTCGAAGGTAAGAGGGTGGTCAAAGGTGGTCTATTAGATCCTACTTTCATGCTTTTGTGTTCCACTGCTAGGGACAAGAAATAGCATCTGTTCCTGTGTCCTCTCTTTCCCATGGTTCAATCAGTAAGGATATTGCTCATCTCCCTCGCATAGTTTGAACGGGATGTGGGTAGGACTATGTAATCCAACGAGGCTTACGTGATAGGCGAAGTCGAGGTCAAAAAAGCTTTCCACTATTTCTAGGCAGTAACCGCCTACTTTCATGCCTTAGCTCAATGCTCATCTCCCTTGCTTAGTTTTAATGGAACGCGAGTAGGAAAATGTAATCCAACGAGACTTATGTGATAAGCGAATTCGAAGTCAAAAAAGCTTTCCACTATTTCTAGGCAGTAACCGCCCACTTTCATGCCTTGGCTTTCTCTCTCTCTCTCTCTTACTTCTAAAGAAAGATTGTGCTCACTTTCTGAAAGACCGATAAACCTTACGATCATCATGATTCTAACTTTTTCTTAGATTTTGTGAAATTTGTGACCATCTTAGGATAGTACTAAGACTTCAAAGAATCTAGAATCTAGGCACTGTATCTAGAATGAAGTAAAAAAAAGACAAGTCAAACTAATTTGAAAAATTCTGGTCTTTTCCTTCAGATAGTAAGAGCTCTTCACTCGAACGGCCATCCTTCTTTGTATATCCCTAATTGCTTACTGTGGAAAGGTTAACGTGGATTCTCAAAAAAGACATGACCTTGTTAGTTTATTTTTACTGTTTTACTATCTTCCATTTATTGGTTGTGGAATTAATGTGATGGTTAAATTATGTAGTCATATATAGGCTATGAATGAAATGTAACTCCAATATTAGTTATCCCCACATTCTGGTGCTGAAGACTTGACGTATTTGGTACTAAAGTATATTCCACATAATACGAACTACGTGCATCCTAGTGATGGAAGCCCTTGGTTAAGACATACACATTACACTTGATAATTTTCCCGGTCATTGGTGCACAAGTTTCCTTGCTTTTATATCGGATAATCAGTCCCTGAACCTAACACAATCCATCAATTCGTTCGTTAGTTTCTTTGTCAAATTAAGCATGTTAAGTGCACTGCACCTGAAGGGAGATGCAAGTATAACTGAAGAAGTTGATTGGCATTGTAAAAATTTTAGTACTAAATCAATCTTGAAAAAAGATACAAACAACCAATGTAACCTAATTATACAACTTTCAATGTGCAGCGTTTGTATTTAATCCAATTCACTGGCATTCACCTTATTATTGTGGATGCCTATTGCCCGATCCGATTGCATTTGTTAGGCATTATTATTCCTATGTGGTTCAAGAAACTCTTTTAATAATATGATCATCCATCTGCGCAGATTATGGATATAAGAGAAGCTGTAGAAGAAGCGAACGACACTGAAACATTGGAAAAGATCAGATCTCAGGTATTTCAGTTCCATGAACAAGTGGTATGTTTACACATTTTCCTATTTACTGCATGAAAGATAAAATAGATCTTGGTCATCTGTGTTGTTAATGCTAGATCCGGGAAAAATTTGACTTCTGTTCGAGTTCCTTCGTGAAGGAATTCATAAAGCGGGAGTATGATGCCGCTGTTGATCTTATAAAGAGGATGACTTATTATGAGAAAGCCCTTCAAGAAATCAATGCAAAAATTTGACGAGCTTCTTCCATGCTGCGGCAAAGAGCCTCTGTAAAATTTTCACCTCAGTTGTTTCACTCTTTGTTAATGATATACATTATTACTGCATCCCAAATTTTGTAAAGGTTTACTTTTTTTACTTAATCAAATAAAAAAATCGAAACTTATTTTTTATGTTTCGCTTAAGAGAGGAACAAGGAAATTTTCTTTCTATGTTTCTACTCAAAATGAGCTCTAAAGCTTTACGTGGTGAACAATGGGCATAATTTTTTTATCTTTCATTCGGCTAAATTTTAAGAAGTTGAATACATAGAATTTGTTTGTAAGAAACTTTGGATGGAGAAGGGATTCTGGTGTTCTTTGTGACGAGAGAAAACTGTAATGGTAAAATGTAAATAGATGGCATAATATTAGAGACTTGACATGTTACACATGTAGAATATCCGTTTGTGGAGTTATCGAGTTTTCTCTATTTGTGGATTGCATGGATGAAGAGATGTGAGTTGTGATCACAACCTCCTTGGTGTTAATTAATGGACACTCAACCTCGAAGGGGTGTCAGATAGGAATGAATGTCCTCACCTCTTCTTTTAATCTAGCGGTCGATGCCTTGATTGTGATGGTGGATCTCACATTACTATGGTGGTTGTTTCAGAGGTTGTATACCACATGGTTTGCCTATCCCCATGCTGCAATACTCAAATGATATGTTTTTATTTGTGCAAGGCTCTATCGGAGAAGCCATGCATGTGTCAGCATTGACGGAGGTTTTTAGTAGTTCCTCATGGATATCGATCAATCAAAAGAAGTTTGTTTTGGTGTCCATCAGTTTACCTGAGGAGGAGAAAAGGAAGTGTGGTTGAGGTTGGATTGCCTCCCAGTGGACTTTCTATGCTACCTGGGTGTATCCTTAATTGGGGGAAAGCTAAACCCTTCATTGGGGGAAATCTAAGCAAGGATCATTAGCAATTGCTGTTGGAAATGATAGAGCGAAGTTAGCTAGGTGGAAAGTAAGGTTTTTGGTGAGAGGAGGAAGGTTGAATCTTCTGAAGTCCTTGCTTTTGGCACTTTGATTTTCTACTTATTTGTGCATAGATTACCTGCTTAGGTACTTTAGAGGTTGGAAACTTCATCGTGAAAATACTCCCAGTCCAAACTACATGCATGATAGTAAGGTATTGCGCTTCTGGATTGGGGCACGATCACAATACTGTTGAAGGAGGGTGGATTAGGGGTACTTAATCTTGATGAGTTGAACAAGGCACTTCTTTTGAAGTGGTGGTACACCTGTGGGGATCCGATGATTTTCCGATATTGTAAGTCATGTAAGTGTTCTTTCTTTATTCCTCCTGAAGCTTCACCATGGATGCGTCTAGCGCTTTAGAGGCATCAACTTCATGTTTCAGTGTGATGATTGGAGGGTGGGGGTGTTCCTTGTGTCACTACTTCCCATGCTCATTATCCTTGGTTGATAATAAAGAAAAATTAGTGATGTACTGCTAGTCAGACATTTGGGGCTAGGCCTTAACTTCTCTTATGCGCTTTTAAAGAAGCATGTTCAAAACTTGTTCTGTTTGTTAGGTGAGCTCAATTGTGCGAGGGGTCCTCTTCAATCATTGGATATGAATGAATGGGATTTCTTGGTGAGGACGGCATACATGACACTATGATTGGGTTTGAAGAGGATGGGTCTCTGGTTAAGGACTGCATATTAATCTTGAAGGCACATGTACTGTCGAAGGTTAAGATCTTTGTGTGGTTATTGCGAAGATCCAAAAGGTGACGATGAAGGTGTGTAGAGCTTGTTTGTTCTCCATTTCATATATTACATATGTATGTTGGCTACTGAGGCGTGATCACATGATGGTGTGGGTTAGGAGAGAGCTAGATTCTTCCAGGCTACAGATGGTTGCCAGAGTTGCTCGACGGAGTGAGTGTTGACCACCCTTTTTTTCTCTTGTGATCTATCCCAACATGTGTGGGAGAAGGCAAATCTCGATATGATATCTACAGATTGTGCGGATACATTTTGGGCCTCGTTAGACCGGTTGAGTTAACATAGTCTGGGTGGCTACGATGCTTTGGCCATTTGGCTGGCTAGAAATGGCGTGATCTTTAGGATTGAAAATTTCTGTGTAGAAAATGTGATTGAATATACCAAGATACTAAATAATTCTCGGTCCTTGTAATTTAATACTTTGACATGTGAATACAAAGTTTTTTGGGTGGATGTCTCCTCGATGCCTCACCCTTTTTTCTTCAAAAAAATGTTTGTATGTTGTCAAGGGGAAACTAAAGATGCGGTGCATCTTTTCTTTTCATGTAGATTTGCACGGCAAAGGTGGACTTTGTTTGTACACCTAGTGTTGATGACTTCTATGCATCATTTATCAGATATTTCGTTCGAGGAGAGATACTGTAAGACTTTGCATCCTTATAGGAATTGTGGTTGGCCATAAATGATGCGGTCATTCGTTTGGAGCATCCTTATGTTGAGAATGTTTTAACCACATAAGATCTTTTTTTAAAAATTCTTGGCTTGTATAATGATTGTGTGTTGATCGAGAAATAATGTTTTTGGGTTAATACCTACATAGGGTCTCACCCTTTACGTTTTCCAAAAAAAAAGAAGAAAAAAAGAAGAAGCCAAGGTGCATGCTTGATCGACCACGCAATATTGTCGACGGTTGGAAAAGCATAGGAGACAGTTATTGATGGTTCTCAATCTATGAGTATGGTTATGATCCATGATGGATTTGAATTAAGGGAAGCAATCAATATAGTTAACCTCCCTTAAGTCATGGAATTAAAAAGATATTTCTCTTGAGATTGTATTAGTTATAATAGCTAGCATGCGGTCGAAGGTCTGCATTCAGTATAGATAAAGAGAAGTCGTCTCTACCTCTTCTTGAAGAACTTCTATGAGTTGTGAAAGAGCATGCATCTATGATATCATAGTTCGGATATATTACTGGATACCGTCTCGTCAACCTGTAATAAAGGAACTTTATCCCAGTATAAAACTATCCTAGGATAAGTAGGCACATCGTGATTACATCATCTATTATATCGTCATCTACAGTATCTATCCCTTCTTTATCCCTCACACTGACCAAATAAGAACGATGAATAGATTTCACCTATCTCTTATCCCATTATGCATCCCTCATCTGCAAGGGCGGAGCTAGGAATTTTGTATAGGTGGGGTCAAATTTTAATAAGTCAAAATACATATATATGTAATTCAAAGTTCCATTGTTAAATTATATTATTGAAAAAGGTATAAGATAAATATAAATAATTTAGTGAAAGCAACACAGTATCTATATTCATATAGAAAAAATATAACATTAGATGTATCCATATCTTCAAAAATTAAGCAATATTCACAAGAGTTTAAGCTCTATGTTTATATATATATATATATATATCAGATTGATTAAAAACATTTACAAATATTCTAAAGTCAACAAGTCATCAGTAATTTATAGATGATAATTTAAGATTGATTATACACTCATCTAAGCTATTATTACCTCCATGAAGATGCTAGCTCGGAATGCACCGTGTAATATGGGTGGATTGAGGAACCTTGAGAATTGGGATTTGACAAACTCAATCCGGAAAGATTAGGGATGAAAATGGATCGGATACGGATGAGATGAGCCTATTTCCATATCTATTTTCACTTGATCTCTATCGGATACAAGTACGGATATGGATTTAGAGAACCACACTCTAACATAATTAGATACGAATTCGAATCGAATATGAATCTGGATCTAATAAGAGTGAATAGAAATATTAGTTGACTTAAAATTGAATACGAATATATGACTGGATAAAGATAAACAACGAATTTGAGTCGAATTATTGTCAAACAACAAGTGATTTTAAAAAAATCGCATTAATATATACATAACATAAACATCGTGATAATATAGTTAGCTAATAAATTAAATTTACAATCTAGGGCTGCTCTATAGTTAACATGAGGTTTGTCCTATTATGATTCCTACGAAATTGTCGAGACAAAGAGGCATAATATTAGTCATTTAAGGACGAGGGAATGCATGTACTTGGGTAATGGGAAATAAGTTTAGTTCAGTTGTTACTAAACACAATATATTATCCTCTAATGTGTTATATATATATGTGTGTGTGTATCATTTTTGGATATTTGAATCTGAATCTGGATCTTATCAGTGCTACCGTATCCATATCTATATTCAGAAACTTTTTAAAGTTGATATCCATATTCAATTCATATTCGATTAATATTCGAATATGGATATCCATATTTGGTATTTTTTGAATATGGTAATCATATATTTCGATATATTCATATCAATTTTCATCACTAGGAAAGACGCATCGACGAGGATCTCGCATCGATTGAAAGGATTGATTTCAGAGGGTTGGAGATTATGGAGAGAGGGGATGTCGGGTTAGGATCTATATCGATCGATTAAGAGGCCATCGTTACCACAAGTTCTTCAAGGAACAATGGCATTTCAATTAAAGATGGAATTTGTAATGTCAAAAAGACAAAAATGAAAACTAGAAGGATAATGAAATTTGGGAGAGAAGCTGAAAATTTCTTGTTGTGCTAGAAGGACATAAACAGCCTCTTTTGCAGGAAACGACAAATGTAAATTTTGAGAAAAAAATGATGGGGGGATCGCTTCATATACGATCTCTAATTTGGGAGGGGGGGTCATGGCCCCTATACGCCCTTCTCTTCCTCCGCTACTGCTCATCCGATCGGGTTTATCACGTTGCAAAAGATGTTAATGTGTTCTCCTTTGTCAAGTCCTTGTCTTGTACCCCCCCACCCACACACACACATATCCTAAAACTTAACTTATGATCATCAAGGTTGCAAATGTCCAATGTATGCTAGTGTTAGGCCATGCCATTCAGTAAGAATGAGGGAACACCCACACATGATGCTTTTTATTTGTTTTGAGCTGAGCTCAGGTTATAACTATTTGTGGAATTAAATAAAGGAGGCTGCATCTTACCCCTTATTCCATTTACATCATATTGGTGAGACAGTTAATAGCAAGAACGTGAGCACATGAGACCTCCATTATGTTGACATAAATGATAGCAACATGATCTAGGGTTGGCGAAAGAGCTCTTCATTTTCTTCTTTCAAACTTTGCATGTTCTTTCGAGGAATAAGTTATCTTGAGATAAATGATTACATCAACCATTACCATTACGTCTCTGTCTACATTAATTAGCCTCCTTATTACTTACCAGCCGAACAAAAACAAGGGATAAACCCCCTCCTCTTATTCCTTTTTGTTCCTTATCCTTCTACGATACTTTTCCTTATCTCCAGTTGTCCCTTATTATGTATCCCTCCTTATCCCTCTAAAGAATACCTCAACTCCCGAAAGAATTATTTTTAATTGTCACCATTATATAATCCGTTGTTAAATATATAACCAACTAGTATTTTCATTTCAGTTACTTTAGTTCATGTTTGGGTTATTGTAATGTAAAGAGACCCCATGATATTATTTTCCATCGATTTGGTCTATCTCATGACTATTTTGCGTTAACCCTAAAACCAACATATTGTATGAATATGATACTCATTAGGACTTTTTAAGTATAAGATATAACTTTTCAACGAAAACCATTGTTGTATATATTTTTGCATGCAAATTGAATGAATCAATACATAAGTCAAGATAAACCAGAGATTTGGATTGATTGGTGTATAATATATGTTCTCTCTCTCTCTATATATATATATGATATTTGTATACATATCTGTTTTAAAACATATACATATATGGAGGACAATTAGATATCCACTAGTATATTATATATTACATATATATATATTAGTATCCGTACGTCATTGTAAGGTCAGACAAGATTAGGGTTTTGCTTTTTGGAAGGTGAACCTGCCACTCCTCTTGCAATGTGAGTCCCTTGAAAAAATCGACCGTTGGACGAGCACCTCCTTCCTTTCTCCATCACCATTTTCTACATCTCCCGCCATCAAGGACACAAGAATGTAAGTCTAGTTCACTCCTCTCCATCTCCTCCGTGTATCCCCCGATCTGCATGACTACATGTGTTGTGCACCTAACACCAGCTATCGTCTATGAGCTATGGCATCTTCACATTCCCATGCTTTGCGAACAAGTTGTCATCTTTTAGTCTTTTCTCTTATTGAGTTCTCGATGTGGTTCCAATCTAACCCTCTTTGCGAGAGGTGTTGCATGACAAACACGATTTCCACCATGGGAGAGTGCTCATGTGTCTCCAAGCTATCCTCTCTTCTTTGCAGAACCCATCAGCTTCGAGGTCAAAGAGTATCTCCGCGAAGTCTACTTGACCTCCATTTCCTTCCTTCTATGCTTCCTGCTTGAGAAGTTGGTCTTCGCCACTCATTTTCTAAAGAAAAGATACACAACCAACATAAGGTAAGTATATCATACTAGATTACAAGGGTGGCTAAGAAGGATTTGATCCTAGCCATTGTTATCGAGAACATTTGAAAGAAACATGAAAATGATTTATTCTAGTTGTCAAATACAAACATTTAATCATGGGGAAAAATGTGATGTGGGGTTGTGATAGGCAAGGATAGGGTGCATTTATGATATTTGTTAATAACTCTGATAAATGGTGAAGTACAATATGTTTGCTGTGGTATAGATTAGGATTCTATTAAAATGGATGGTGACCGGAGGACCTTAAGGGCATGTTTGGTTGTCAGGGTACCCCGTGGTAACCTGGCATAGCCTCTGCTCTATCCCTGCATTTCTGGGTTGGAATTAATTTTATGGACCATAGAATTTCTTTGTTATAATATTTTTAAACCATGTTCAAATAAAAAAATTAACACAAAAATATATTATAATCATTAAAAATTAATATAACAAATAATCAATGTCACATCACATCACATTTATCATTCCAACCCTCTTCAACCCTCCCAACCATCCAAACATCTACAATTCATAGGAGGATATTCCAACCCAACCCAACCCAACCCAGTTACCAAACAAACCCTAAGTATCAAATGGATTGGTTAATAATAATGACATCAGATATGAAGGTCCAACATTAATTACTTTTGAATAAAAGCGTTGTAACACATGTTAGGGACAACTTTATGTTTTGGCTCAACTTTTACTGAGACAGTCCCACTCAAGGGGCATCACAGAGTGATGAGGTCGTGCATAATCTGAAGAGACTTGCGTGATTGCACACATGCGTTTACTATATGGATCATATGTACATGTGGCCACTTGTTTTGGGCAGGCAAGACTCTTCTAGTTCGAATCGATAGATGAAGTTGCAACTCCTTGGGGGTGATACCCCCTGTCTCGAGAATAAGATTAGTATGAGCCGAAGTAGCTGAAGCTTTACACTTATGCACAAGTTTCGGTTTATAACGAGAAGGTGTGCCTGTTCAAATACACATTTCTCCTCGATCATAGAAAATTTTATGACCTCTGCAATAGAGCACTTTTCAATACCGCGGTATGGTATTTTACTTTTTATTGGGTTCTTAGCTCTTTTGCAGTCTACATAGGTGAGCAATTTACATGAAACAATGTGTTGGACAAAGTCAACAATATGCAACCATTATATGCTTGTGCTCTTTCCACATAGATTGAACCTTTTAGATTTCAGGAAGCATTAAAATCAACTAGATGATGGTTAATTAAATTTTCATACATTGCTGCCGAGTCTTGAAATTTTGCCCACCTAATATATCCACCCATAATTTGAACATCGTTTCCAACATGATTTTAAATACAATTATATGTCTCTTCTCAAAGGTTGTTGGTTCTGAAATAAAAAACAATTAAGTCAATAGATAATTATTTGGTTTTTCTAGATTATAAGTAACCATGTTAAATATGATTAGATAAATCAACATCCATGTAATAATCCAATTCAATTATTAGAAATCATTGTACAACTCATTAGATAATAGAAGAATAAATCATTGACAAGAACAACAAACAACGAAAAATGAGTCAGGATTAAAGATCACTAATCGTCCATACATGCAATCTTCTTTTAAATAAATTGTCACCCTCACTTTACAAGTACATTGTAACTGTCAATGCACTCTCAAGATTTGACATCTCGCAATCAGCATTGTAACACTTCGATGGTGATCGTCCTCGAGAGCACTTCAGAGTACACACAAACGCGAGAAGATAATGTTTAGTGTGAAAAGAAAAGATGAATCACACATAACAAACCAGGTAGAACCTGACTTGAAAGAAATAGGCATCGTGAAGAGAACGATCGAGGAGTGTCTCCTCCCATCAGTAACTGTCGTCGCATTAAGAGGACGAGAATGCCAACACTGCACTTCTTGAAATCAGTTGAGAAACTAAAGCAGTCCATCGAAATTCAAATCCCTCTTGGGTTACAAATCCATATAATGGGAGTGCCTTCTCCCGCTATTAAATATGGTCGGTTGTATAGATTCTTGCTCAAATCCATGTTGAAAGATCCTACTATTTTTAACACCAGATGCCGGCTACTTAACGCACCCCCCACAGAGGAGGATTTGAACCCTAAAATTTTTGGATGGTAGGCACGTTGCACTACCACCATATCGTTGAAGAGGTGATTACAAATCTATGCATGGATTAATTTAAGCCGAAGCAATCCGTAATAATAATATCGAGATCCGAATTGATTCCCCTCAATACCAAGGCCTAGAGATGGAGCTGAGGCATGTGCGAGCATGTGTAAAATTGCAAATTTAAACTTATATAATTTTTTAAATTTTATTATGCAAGAGAAGTATACTTGAAAAGGAAGCCTTTGTTGTATATAGTAACATTTAATAGTTCAATGAAAACTCCATTAAAAATCTGCTTCCTACTATCACTATCAAAATTGCCAAAGTTGGAAGAAAAATATGGAACGAGGGATTTGATTATGGATTTTAAAGATCAACTTGCATTTGGTAGAATATTAATCCAACTGATAGGAACATAGTGGTTGTTTATTTTTAGAAAGGGAGTGTAATATATCCTAGGGTCTGTTACACTTGTGCCCCTTCGAAATACTGTTATTACAGTTATACCCTACCTTTTCTGCAATAGCGCTTGCTACCCTTGGGTTTCGTTTGGTTGCAGGGTTGGGCAGGGTAGGGTTGGGTTGGCCCAACCCAGAGTACCCCTCCTTCCAACCCTCCCAATCCTCCTCACAATTTACTATTCACATGGGTACCCCAACCCAACCCAACTCTGCAACCAAACGAACGCTTGTGGTTACAAAATTCACAGTATAGTCCTTAGTAAGATAGAATCCGTAGGAATATAGGGTACAACCGTACAAGTACTATTGCAGAAAAGGTAGGGACACAACTGTAAGTACAGAATCTCTGAGGGATACAAGTGTAAAATCTTATATTATATTTAAAATCGTTATGCACTTGTCCTGATTAAAAAAACAATGGATATTAAATTTGATTGCTGATCTCATTAACCTTCAATACACTATCCACGTTATAAAAATTTTAATATAAAGACCATCGACCGTGCATTAGGGAACTTCATAGTTTAATTACATAACAAGATGATACGGAAAAAATGGGGCTGCCCCCGTCTCTATTTTTCATAATTTTTTTATTTTTTTCAAAAATATCATCATGTATATTCATCTATATATCCCTTCTATATGTCATTCGAATTTCGTCAGAAATAGAGACCCATATACCCTCCATCTAGAACATGTAATTTCAACGGTCTAAACATTGTTGTAATCGACTTGTTCTAGATGGAGGGCATATGAGTCTCTTTTTCTGACGAAATTCGAATGACATATTGGAATGATATATAGATGAATATACGTAGTGATATCTTTGAAAAAAACGTTGAAAATGGGGCGGGGGCAGTCCCATTGAACCGATATGATGTTTATCCAATGGACTATGTGACCGTCAGAGTTGTTATGAGCACTGAGTGTGAACTGTTTGATCCTGATCGTATGGTTAAAGAGGTTTCCTTGTTTAAAGGGTGTTGATTTTGGCAAGAGGAAAATCGGGAGAATTTTATTGTTGCTATATTCCAAATATAATGTAGCGTATCTTGAAAAGATACAGATGATTATGAATGGAGAATGTATTCAAATCAATACTTCCCGTGCGGAAGAATGAACGAGAAAAAGTAATCAAACAAAGAGAAAGGTAAGATCGCCGTCGATGAACTTACAAGAATTCGTGTTTTTCATTGTTCTTTTGTAAGTTGTACTTGTTTCTTATACGCAGGGATATTATTTGAGAAGTTTTGAAATATGAGGATGTAGTTGTTCATATAATTAATTTTTACTCTTTGTTATTTGATTTCCAATCCTGATTGGTCTATGATCGAATCCGAGGGCTTTGATTTTGTATTTTTTTGTTATTCATTTCTGCATATGTTATTACTTGCTCAGTTTTCATTTTTATAAATAATTCATACTTTATTACTATAGCCTATTCCAGTATTGTTATCATGGGCTTCTTAGTTACTTATGTATTTTAAGTCATTTGCTAACAATAAGTTGCGTGTAACCATTACTAATACAAAAAGGTACTACGCATGCATCTCCTTGTAAATATATGGTGTTATTGATTCTTTTACTTTTTCTTACTGCAAAGGCTTTTTTGTACCAATGACTTCGAAATTGTTATTAATCATGTGTTTATTTTGATAGTGTTGTTACTTATGTTTTAACATTATGTACTAGAAGTTTCTCTTTATGTTATTGATTATTATTAAATTCTTACTTGTATTCTAATGGTTTATTAATTCAATTTTTATTTCAGGCATGCCTGAACACTTCTTATGCTTCTTGGATGAAGATGTGAAAAAATGAGGATCAATGATCATTGCATTGTCCGGAAGTGAAGAGGCGAGGAGAACATCTTTGACAATATTGTTAAAAACTTATCATCATGTAATTAACACAACAATTAATTAGAACGTCAAATAAATAGTTGGTGTGTAAGTATTTAATAATGCAATTTCAGTAATTTTTACATTCTCATATGTATTTCACACGTATCCATAAGTATTCAAAGTCAGTTTGTACTACACAAACTATTATTAGTCATACATAAACTCATATCGGTAGAACAGTTCATTAAACAAGTAAATGGTACCTTTTCAATAATTTCAATAATTACTAAGTAAGTTTAATTTGAGTAACTGATTATAATTTCAGTAGAACATTTCAGTAAGTACTACGGACATACTACTTGTTGTACTAATCATAATTTCAGGAAATAGTCAAAATGAGTTTAGTAACATGAACATTAATAATTAGTACTTGTTGTATGGCCATTAGTAATTTACCTTCTCAATTATATAGTAATAATTCAAAAGTACTAAGTAAATATGATCTCAGTAACCGATCACAGAGAGATAATTCATTAATATTGATATCAATATTCGGTACTCATTCGAATAAACATTAGTAATTTATCTACTCAATTATCTAGTAATCATTCAAAAGTACTAAGTAATTATAAATAATGTGATTTTATTATTTTGAAATATTCTAATAAATAATTAATGGGACATATTTCTATAATTATCATCATGTACTTTAGGGATTTAGACCATGATTGAATATAATTTCAAATCACGCTTTAATATATTATTGATCTCACAACAATAATTTACTTGAAAATTGTATACATATTACTTGGACACTGTGAAAGAATTGCCGATCTCTATAATGATGAGTATTATTTGACCTGGGGGCATGGAGATTAATAAAAGATCAATACATTAATTGGAAGTGGATTAAGAGGCAGGAGAGGATAAGGGGGCATTAATTTATTTGATAGAAAAAAAGACCAAAAAAGGTGTATCAAAGTTTAATAGAGGGGCATTCCTAACGACGGTTTGAAATGAATTTCTGTTTGCTAAAATTATCATATTAGTGTCAAAACATGAAAAGTGTGAAACAAGAATATGAATCAAAAGTTGATGCAACAAAATAAGATAAATGATGCTTGGCTTCTGTGCAGTTCGATTGTGAGGACGGGATGGGCTTCAGGTTCTGGTTGGATGATTGGTTCGAAGCGGGTGTGTTGGAGGAGATATTTCAGCGTTTGATGGCTCTTATTACTACACGTGGTGCTTCTATTGCTGAGGTTTGGGATGACCAGAATTTTGTTCCTATTTTCCATGATGGTCTCTCGGACCGTAGGAAGGAAGAGTTGGAGCTGATGCTTGAGATGCTAGATAGTGTAACTGGGCCCATTGTGAGCAGCTGGGATTGCTGATGTTGGCAGGATGCTTTCTTCTCGGTTGGGAAATCTTACAATGTTCTGAAAGGGGCGGCGACAACGGATCTGGCAGGACCTGTGTCGGACTGCAGAAGAATTTGGAGCTGGAGAGTGCCTATGCGGGTGATGGTTTTTCTGAGGTTGTGCAGAAGATGTAGACTTCTGACACGCCCACTTATTCTTCACGTGTAGGTCCTCTGTGGATTCATGGTCACTCTTTGAGGGTCGTGCGGTTAGGTGGGATAAGATGGAGGGCTTCTGGGAATCCATTGGGGAGGATTGGAGGGGATCGGAAAGGGAACAATCTGGTTACTTGGCTCTACTTTGAGCCATTTGGATTGCCAGGAACGATGTTGTTTTCAGAGGGGGTAAGAATGTATAGTGAGAATGTTGTGGCGCATGCTAAAGCACTTGTTGATAACTGGGTGATGTAAGTTATCAGCATTGTTCTGTGTGGTGTGCATCCTGGTACAGACTTGTAATCGGGTAAATAAGCTATTTAATGGTGATGTTTTTGGGTTCACACCTATAAGGTGGAAGCCCTTTTTTTCTTTTTTTTTTAAATAAGATAAATGCGTGGCTTGATATGGGTGGAATAATATCATCTCACCTCGTGCCTTAGTTTTGATGTTGACTTATTCTACTATATTATGAGTTAAAGTATGACATCAATAGTTTACTTGTTCTTTTATTTCACATAACCGATGAGGTCTTTCGTTTGAAAACATCAATTGACAATTCCATGCTTTTGGAATTCAGTGATTCTTTCTGCATACCCTTTTCCATTAAAAGGGAACATTCGCATCCAATTGTAGAATTGTAAAATTTAAATCAACAAACAATGAGAAGTATATGGATTGATCAAAGACTAACCGTTGATTTATATAATTTCATCAATTCCATCACTATAACTATTTTCTTGGATAACTAATCGTTTTTTTTATTTCCAGCTATATTTTAGAACATATCTGGTTTCTTTCAAAATTCTATTTACTAATAATAGTTATCCAACTATTTGATTTACTCGAGATCACGTCTATGATTACATCTATAACGATGAGTATTATTTGTTGCAAAATGATTTTTTTAATAATTGAGATTAAGAAGAATGCAATATATATTGATATATCATTTGCAGCGGTCCATATATCAATGCTTATCGTTGGTATGTGGAAGTTTGAGGATTAATACAACATTTGACCATTTCATTGGGATGATCCAAAGTCAACTTGACATTGTCATCTTCTAGGAAAAATGTTAACCATGATCACAATTTTGATCATATTATGATGACCAATTCAGTCATGCGATGGAGATTGTGACTTCAAGTTATAGGATAATGGAATTTAATCTTTATTCCATTGGAAACTGGTCACAATCTTTGCTTATGGATCTAAGTTATTGAGATATTTTGGATTGTCCAAAAGATTTCAGGAAAGTTACATACATATCATTTTCATGTAAGTTTTATTTTTTTAAAAAAGTTCTTGAATAGAAAGTAAATGATAGGATATTAAATCCCTCGTTAGTGAATGAGAATTCAAAGAGTTTGGCAGAGATTTTCGATTTTGCAATTCGACCCATAAATCTTTGATGAATTCATGGCATGTTGGGCATATTCCAAGAGTCATATGATCATTATGATTATTATGGGAGAGAAGTTGATGCATATATCTTTTTAATACAACACTACAAAATAAGTTCTTATTGCTACAGAATGTCTAGTTTTCGATAGTGGAATTTTTTATAATTGAATTTCCAACGTTTTGTTATATTGACGGATTTTTTTTCTTTTTAAAATAAGTTGAATATAGATTGAACTAGCTTAAAAATATGAGGTACATGTACTTTGCTCAAAGATTATATTTTTTAGTTAATTAATTAAGTCATAATAGAATTAAATGAGAAATTATACAAATATTTTTCAAAAAAATTTATTGTATCGATGATTTATGGTACTATAATCATCCAACAAAAACTCTGACTTTCGAATGTTCAACCATCATACATAAAGCAAAAATAGGGTAGCCAAACAACTGTAACAGCGGGAGCCGCCTCAGGATTTTAGATCAATTATGTATTTTTTGATATGACTCTGACAATGAAAAATTCATTGCATGTAATGCCTAATGAATAGACAGATCTTGTCAGAAATGTCCTCTATGATGTTCTCAAGAAGACTGGGGTTGCGTCAAAGAAAGAAGCACCTGTGAATTTTTTGTCTGATCCACACTAGGGGAGATCCACACTAAGACCAGCAGATGTTTTAATTTTTGGTTGGGTTGGAGGAAAACATGCATGTGTTGATTTAACTGGAGTGTCTCCGTTAGTTGGTCTGATAAAAAGTGAGTTTACTGCGGGATACGCTGCACAGAAAGTTACCTCAGCCAAAGTTGCTAAACATGAGAAGGCTTGTATTGACAATCAACATGTCTTCATACCTTTTGGGTTTGATACCTTTGGGTTCTTGGCGTCTGAAGCGGTAGAGCACCTTAAGAGGGTCCGGAAAATTATGCATAGCAATGTTATGGTTTCCAGGTCTATGGATGTTATGTTCCGAAGAATTGGATTTGCCATCCAAAAGGGATTGACGGTGCAGCTTGTTGCCCGTCTCCCAACAGTTTTGTTGTAATATGTGTCAAAGTTTGAAATTAAATAATGAAAAAATAATATAATTTATTTTTTTTAAAAAAAATAGACAGATAAACTACATCTTACCTTGTGATTTTTCTGCAAGAGTAAGAACATGCACTTAAAAACCTAAAATCCACAATTTGTCTCTAATATAATCATTTGTTGTAGTACAAGTCTCTTATTTGTATTTATTGCTAGGATAAAGGTTTGAAGTGAGAATTTCACTTAATCCATATACTCACATTATTCCATTTTGGTAAGTGAGATTCAAATCATAATCTTAACTTATCTTGTAACATTCAAACCATGTTTTGGATCAAGTATTTTAAATTCCATTGCGATCTCCATAATATAATCGTGCATGGCCATGGTAATAATTTAGTACTCTTTTGTTGACGTTATATTGGTTTACTCTTTCAATCTTCAAGCACAAATTTTTTTGGTGTTTTTCTATAGTTGATCAAAAGTTGTCATTTTGATAAGTGGAAATTGCACGATGTATCAAATAAAAGATAACCACATCAACAGATAAAAATCCAATCGTGTATAGATAGAGCAATTTTAACGTGAAAAATCTTCAATTTGAGGGCAAAGAAAAATCACGTAGTGATCGCAACCCTAAGTTACGCGTTATTAATCATATCAGTCTCTCGTGGGAGCTTACACAAAGTTGGTGTAATGACCCGAGCTTGGTCCCCGAACCGTTATCGAGAAAATTGGCCCTAACAATTTGTTAGGCTGGGTCGGATTGGACTCGTTGACCATCATCGAAAGTGCTTAAGCTCAAGTTGCCAAGTACTCACTTATAAATCACACCCAGACTTCGTGAGTTTTTGATGTGAGATTATGTTTGGGGTCTGGGTGTTACAATTTCCCTCACTTATATCCGCAACGTCCTCGTTGCAACATGGCCTATCACTTATTCCCAGTAACAGTAGCGACTGCACACTTCGGGTAGTATTTTCCTCCTATCTTTTTGTAGGGTGGCTCCACCTCTCGAGTAGAACTTTCCACTATTAGAGGGAAATTGGTGATGATAACATTTGTAACATCCTAAGCTTAATTCTCCGAACTGTTATCGAGAAAAACTAGCGTTGACAACTTGTTGGGTTGGTCCTGATTGTACATGTTGACAACCACCTAAAATAGTTAAACACTAATTGTGAAGTAGTAATCCCAATCACTTTTAACCCACGCCCACACTTCATAAGTTTCCGATATGAAACTATGTTTGGGGATTGGGGTGTTACAACTGACCTACTATAGTCTTATTAATCACCAAATAATAGATAAAAGTAGAAAGTAGAAATATCGAAAAACCAACAACTCTGCTTCCAAACTATAGACAAAAATGTTGAAGATTAACAACTCCAAAGATCATTTCCCTCCAACTACAATATCCATGGATCTTTCTTCTCTCGAAACTATAGACAAAAATGTTGAAGATTAACAACTCCAAAGATCATTTCCCTCCAAATACAATATCCATTGATCTTTCTTCTCTCGCTTATTTTTTTTGTTCTTGTGCCATGAGAACTTGTGAGACCTTGTATTGAGTTGTATCCCTTCCTCCCTATCCATAATTCATGTAGATCTTTGTGTATCCATAAAAAATCATTTAATGATAATTAGTAGAATCTCATCGATCAATCAAAGATTTAATTACAGAATCACGATAGCATTTCAATCGATTTTGTTTCATAAATCTGTAAAGTTGATGTTGTCCACAAAATTTCTAGCAATCATTTAAAATTCAAATTAGGATAAGTTTCCATATAAAATGGAAATGATATATGCAATAATATCTTCCGATATTAAACTCGTAATAATGAATATTATTCTTTATAAAATTATCTTTTGTTCTTGTAATTCGTAATAATATAATATTTCTTTCTACAAGTTCCTATAACGATGATTATTTGCTGAGTTTTACATTAAAATCTTGTATTAATCCTTATATTATTTAACCATGATTGCAAGAAAAGAAATCAACGGATAACTTTTGTTCTATGATTCACTGCTAGCAACATAGCAAAGAATACATATTCGTTGCGAATCTAAAGAATGAAACATCATAAAATATGTGTCGTTATATCTTAAGCAACAGATATGCGGCAAATATCAAATTATGGGACTTGTGTGACAAATTTCTAGTGATCAAGATCTTTGCCGATATAACAAACATGTCATTCTTCATGATATGTAATTTAGAATAATATGAGATATTTTTCTTAGTGGATTTAATTTAAAAATAATTATATTATTGCATTAATTTATGGACTAATTAAATTAGTATTATTGATTATAGCTCATTTGGGATGAGCTCAATAGTGGGTCCAACTAAAAGCTTTTAAATAACTTATTTTCTTTAATAAATATCAAGAGATTAAACAGGTCAATACCCACGATATGGTTAGAGAGAAATAATCTTCACTATCAATCTATAATGGACTTAAAAATGATCATCACCACACAAAAAATAAGTTTAGGGAACCCTTTAATGATCATTGAGATTGTGGTTGTCATTGGGGATGAGAATCATCTCTTCATCTAATCTAGCTACATTAGATATAGAATGACCATTTGGTAGCTTGGACCACCATCGTAAAAGTAGATCATATGCCTACTACAACCGACTCAAAACGCTCATGCTTGAAGTGATTGATTTTTCTTAGATCGCTCCACTCTATAAGCTACTATCACTTTCAGTTGATGGAATCATCAGAAACCTATTTCACGTGTTTTTTTCATCAAATTGACGTCCAAAATGATCCCAACCGGCTCCACATGCAGACATGTACTTGTGTTCGAGCTTGGTAAAGAGCTCTCATTCTTTCAAATTCGAAAAATCTATCTTCCTTGTGTCTTCTTTTCCCGAGGTAGAGGCTTGGAGGCAGTGGCTCGAACCAGTAAAGTAAGGTAGCAATAGTCGCATCCCTCATTTTTAGCGTTCAATAAGGACCGAGGCTTTTCTAGTACCTGTCTACCAAACGGAGAATGCTCAACCCAAAACCTAGGCTCAACCCTAGCACATGATTTCTAATTACCACATTTGTTCAGGGGCCTAAAGTGCAAAATACCCGCCGACGACAAAGCGCGTCTTCGTTTGGGTTTTTGACTCGGGAGGGAAACCGGTAGTTTTTTTTTCTTCTCAGTTGACCAAACTGCCCCTCTTCTCTCTCCCTCTCTCTCTCTCTCCACATCTCGATCTCATCGTTGTCTTCGTCTTCTTCTTCTCCCCCAATCCAATCCAATCTCTCTGAAGATATTTCCCCAGTCTCGACAGCAACATCTGCAAATCCGGAGTTTTTCTACAAAAGAACCTCCTCAAATTCGCCTGATCTCGCCGCCATCAGCCATTTCTAGGGTTTCCAGCTGACCCACTTCACCAAATCTGGTTAGTTCTCATAATGGAGCTTCATATTGCTGTTCTTGACCGTTTTTACCGATGAAGTTAGTCCCTTTCCTCGTTTTTCGATCTGGTTACTTCCTTTAGGGGCTTGCCAATGTTGTCGTTTGCTGAAAAATGTGATCTTTTGATTTTTGTAGGTATGCTCGAGCTTTAATCTGTGTTGGAAGAACTGAAGGGAGTGTTGGTGCTTCAAAGATCGGATCTTGAAGTTGGGGGAGGGAATTGTGTTGGTGAGATGTGGGTTGCAGATTAAATAGTTGTTGAAAAGCCGCAGTAAGAGGGCTGGATGGGGAATACCTGTGTAGGACCAGGCATCACGAAGAACAGATTCATTCAATCAATCTCTGCGTCGATATGGCGACCGCAGTCACCGAGTGCAGAAGATGGTTCGCGGTCGGTGGCATCGGTTGATTCCAAGAGTGTTGTTGAGGCATCGAATAACGGCCCTTTTTCTGTGCAAGATAGGCCACCACAGCCTGTTAAGATTGGAATTGTCGAAGACCGATCGGTTCCGCTCCCACAGCCAGGTGTGATTCCTCAGCCAGCGCACACTGCTGCGAGTGTGCCAGTTCAGGTGAATCCGGCACCCCCGAGGCCTAAAAATAAGCCCCACCATGGGAGGAGGCCGAGTGCAGGGCTTCAGATGGATTCTGTGTTGAGACGTAAGACGGAAAACTTGAAAGATATATACAGCCTGGGGAAGAAGCTGGGTCAGGGCCAGTTCGGTACTACTTATCTGTGTGTGGAGAAGGCAAGTGGGAAGGAATTCGCTTGCAAGTCGATCTCAAAGAGGAAGCTCACAACAGAGGAGGATGTGGAGGATGTGAGGAGGGAGATCCAGATAATGCACCATCTGTCTGGCCATCCGAATGTTATATCAATCATCGGAGCCTATGAGGATGCGGTGGCTGTTCACGTTGTTATGGAATTGTGTGCTGGTGGTGAGCTCTTTGATAGGATTGTCCAGAGGGGTCATTATACGGAGAGGAAGGCCGCAGAGCTTACTAGAGTTATTGTTGGTGTGGTGGAGGCCTGCCATTCGCTTGGTGTCATGCATCGGGATCTCAAGCCCGAGAATTTCTTGTTTGTTAATCAAAAGGAGGATTCACTTCTCAAAACAATTGACTTTGGATTGTCTATGTTCTTTCAGCCAGGTATAGAAAATTGCGTTTTTCTTATAATTATTAAAGCCTGTTTTTGCTTGTTTTATGATCTTGGTTTACTGGTTTTTATTGTTTTGCAAACCTTGAACTATTGACTAGAGTTGACTATGTTAGATCTATAAGCATTCTGATTAATTAACGCATCAGTCATCTATCAACTCCTACCTGTGAACAATAGTGTGTTTCAGATGAAGTAAATTGTGATTGTGGGACTTAGTATGCTGTGGTATTCTCTTTGTTCCACCTGAAATATTCATCTCTAGCTCGGATTTTGGGGTGTCGCGGTTTTTCTCTGTATGTTTATCTGAAGATCTGTTAGAGAATATAGTATTGTCAAGGGATTGAAAGAGATTGTGATAGGAGAGACACTGGACCAAACTTTTTGTTTTTTTTGTTTGCCTAACCAAGAGATTCCAATGGACACGTAGTAGAAATTCCTGTTGCTTTGGAAATATCTTCAAGGAATATATGACTATTAAATTTAGTTATCATATAATTGGTTAGCTATGTAAATTGAGTGGGATGAAGTGCACAAGTTGCCTTTTTTTGTTTTTATGATGATCTCAAGCTAGTCGACTTGACTTACCAGAAACTTGATATAGGCCATTCCGCTTCTCCCATTTGTGACGGTATCAAAAACTTGTTATGGGACTTACATTGTAGATAATTAATTGTGGTGATTACACGCCCAAGTCATTGTAAAAAGTTTATTCTACTATCCATTTTTGGTTATGAATGTGTATTTTCATCTTAGACGCGCAAATTAGCTTATGTGGGTGAGCTTTGAATGAATTATTTCGAGGTCATTTTTGATATGTTGGGGCCAACTTCAGCCCTTTGTTTCACCTGGCGTGTTTGTGCTTATATTTTCGTGTGTGAGAGACCTCTATGTAACTATGTGTTTGTGTAGTCATGTGCTAGAGTTTGATAGTTGTGGGAGTGTGTGTATGTGAGTGCAGGCATGTGCCTTGCTGGTCGCTAATAATTATGCCGAACCCATTAAAAAAGAAGTTGCCATGTTAGTTAAGGATCATTGTGATAATGGACTTTTTGGTTGTTCCTTGCTGGCCGCTAATTAATAAGCAAAAAACATTAAAAAAGCTGTCATGTTAGTTAAGAATCATGGTAATAGTGGACCTTTTTTGAAGATATTGGACAACCTCTTCGTGATTTGTTAATCTTGGAAGGGAGTCAAATGGCATTTATGTTAAACTTATTCTTCATAAATTATATGATTGCGTTGTATTTTCTATCAGGTCAAACATTTAAGGACGTTGTGGGCAGTCCTTATTATGTTGCACCTGAAGTCCTCCGCAAACATTACGGCCCGGAGGCTGATGTCTGGAGTGCCGGGGTTATTATCTACATTCTACTATCTGGCGTTCCTCCATTTTGGGCAGGTAAAACATTTGCAGATTCTATTATTCCTTACCGCCCTACTATCTTGTAACTCTTGTGCCAATCTCCTCAATGGTTTACAGAAAATGAGCAAGGAATATTCGAGCAGGTTTTACATGGCAGTCTTGATTTTGAAACTGATCCATGGCCAAGCATTTCTAGCAGTGCTAAAGATCTAGTGAGGAGAATGCTGGTGAGAGATCCCAAAAGGCGGTTGACTGCCCA
The DNA here is from genome assembly GCA_037367405.1 of Ottelia alismoides. Classification (NCBI taxonomy): domain Eukaryota; kingdom Viridiplantae; phylum Streptophyta; class Magnoliopsida; order Alismatales; family Hydrocharitaceae; genus Ottelia; species Ottelia alismoides. The sequence goes on from JAZKJV010011556.1 coordinate 83,926, forward strand.
TGAGGTTCTTTGTGAGTATCAATTTGCTGAAATAATTTAAGTGTCGTCCCATTTTAGAAAAACTAATTGACACGCACACGGACACTTGTTTTGGCATCTTTGTCAGTTTGTGCATTTTATTTGAAGATAATGGACTAACTAGTAGATTAAGTAATTGGTATCCCCTAAATTATTTTTTACATAAAATATCCCTGCCTGGAAAATAACACCTTTTTTTGGTCATAGCATCCTAAAGAAGACCATTGGCTTAGACCCTCCAACTCTGAATATGAAAGATGCTGGATCTCTGTTAAATATTAGCAGAATGGAAGTTTCTCTTAAAGGCTATATTTCGAAATCAGTCCAATTTAACTCAATGCTAATCTCGTTTAATCCTCATTTTTGTGGAGACACTCAAAAAGCAGGTTGACTAGAATCCTCGTCACATTCCTTGCAGAATGGGCATGAACTACCACCCGTTTCTTTTTCTATCGATAATAAAATACCGAAATTTTGAAGAAGATTTAGCTTTGCAAAGAAAGTTTCGAGCCAATGTAACACATGGTGTAGTTCTCCAAAAGTTAAATCGAGTCATAAGTCCTGCTTACAGGAGCACTACCTGTTTGTCCATAGCCCACCATCATAAGCTGTCTTTAGAGCATAAAAGAACTGGTCACCATGAACACGTAATCTTCTCTTTGGAGTGATTACGGCACACTCTCTGTTTTGTTCAACTAGCTTGTTCAACTTGAGACTGATGCGCCTTTATTAGCTTCCAAGCATCAGATTGAAAGATTCTTTCCGGAATGATTATATAGGACCCCATGCATCTTGTCTGAAACAAATCCAGGCGCATTTCAAGACTGCTGAACAAATACAGAAAACCAACTACAACACCGTAGTTACACATCTCCAAAAATGAAAACATTTGCTGTCATGGAATTTGCAATGCATATACTATCGGGTTCAGCCTTTCTAGTTGTGAAGTTGCAAATGGATATTCGTGATTTCTAGTTCTACTTGTATTATACCACCAAAATCACTTTAAACTGAGGCATGCTCACCACCATCTGATTTGCACTTGAATAATTCTGGTAAACTCAATGATCACATGACCCAGTACTTCTCTAGTTTGTTTTTATTTATTGACTTCTTTTCTCTTTGTAGTCCATCTTGTCTCTTATGCGTCTTCATTACTCCCATGGGCCTTACTGTTATCATCTCTCCGTCTCATTGTTTTCACAGTCCTCCGAACTTTCCCGAATGGCCAATGCACGTTTTTTCGTAGGTAGCTCATATTCATGAGTGAGATGAACTTCTTATCTATTTTTTATTTTGTGTTGCGAGTAGGGGTGCTTATATCGAGATCGGTTTATGTTTTGATTATTTCGTTTCAATATGATCAGAGGACTACTAATATCTAGTAATCTTCCTTCGGTCTTCCAAAAGAAAAAACCACTGTTTACACCCGTCAACGTTCTCCCAATGGTTTCCATCTTTTCATTACTTTATTTCCATTTAATGTTTCAAAATATACATGTCTAACTCCATTTTGAATAGGCATTCAGTTTTAACTTTGGAAGTTTATATGGCTAACGTTGTTTATATCATCTTTGTCATTTTGGCAACCATACATTGAATCAAGTGAAGATTTTCAGCAGTTGTAGCTGGCTTAAGGGTGACAATATGTCGGATTTGACCAGTGATTATTCCCTTGCAGGCCATCCTTGGGTTCAAGTTGACGGTGTGGCTCCTGATAAGCCTCTTGATTCAGCTGTCCTTACTCGTTTAAAGCACTTCTCTGCCATGAACAAGTTAAAGAAAATCGCACTCAGAGTAAGTCCATTTCGCTGACTTCATATTGTTGGAGCTTTGTATCGTGCGGTAACACTATAAAAGTTTGAGGTGTGATGGTGTAAGGCAACTCCATTTCTTGCTCTTAATATTTTTATATGTATTCAAAATCTTAGAACAGCTACTGCTCATTGACTCTCATTTCCAAAACTAATATATGTTCAAGCAATGAATGATTCCTATATGTGCTTTCTATGTATCATTACCGTAATCAGTTTTTAATCCATATAAGATCAAGGATATTGTGGTTTCCTTTAATAGGTTATTGCTGAGAGCCTTTCTGAAGAGGAAATTGCGGGACTTAAAGAAATGTTTAAAATGATAGACACCGATAACAGTGGTACAATCACTTTTGAAGAACTCAAGGTGGGTCTAGAAAAAGTTGGTGCCAACCTCAAGGAGTCTGAAATTTACGCACTCATGCAAGCAGTAAGTTAATTCCAGCTTGATGTCATCTGGATACGATTATAGTTTGATGCGTTTGTGGATGATATGTTTGCATAGATCAGTTGTTTTGCGGTTTCGAGATCAGAAGGTGCTGGTTTAATCTTTATAACTTTTATTGTGTTCGGAAATGCAGGCAGACATTGACAACAGCGGGACGATAGACTACGGTGAGTTTGTAGCTGCCACGCTGCACCTGAACAAAATCGAAAGGGAGGATCATCTGCATGCAGCCTTCTCTTACTTCGACAAAGATGGGAGCGGATATATAACCCATGACGAGCTCCAACAAGCATGTCAGGAGTTTGGCATAAAAGAAAGTGAGTTGGAAGATATGATGAAAGAAGTCGACCAGGATAATGTAAGCAAGCTGTCTCCATCTCCATCTGTACCTTTCTTGCAAATATGTCGAACCCTACGGTTTATCATTTGTCTATTACTTTTGAAGGACGGACGCATCGACTACAACGAGTTTGTCGACATGATGCAAAAAGGAAATCCGGTATTTGGCAAGAAGGGCTTGCAGAACACCTTCAGCATTGGATTTAGGGATGCGCTTAAGATCACCTGACGAGGTAGTTGTAAAATCCTCCCCCGCTATTTCTCCTTTTTGTTTATTTTCCCTAGATATTGGTTTTCCTTAGGACAATGTCTCATGGTCACATACAAGCTGTATCGAATCGTTGGTAAAGGTATATTTAAAATGAGATGCTGCCATTCAGATGGTTGTTGCAGCAAAAATGGCGATTCTCGACTGTTGTAAAGAACTTTTGTGATACACATATCACATTTTCTTGTAAAATCAATTAGTTGAACATTTGTTGTTTAGTCGGACAACTGTGAATCCACAAAAATGTAAGTCTCCGACCCTCGTGTGCAGGTGTGCAGGGAATTTACAGGAAAAAAATCGAGATCCTTTGAGTTTATCTTTTTTCTTTGTGTGTTTACTGAGGATGGTTGTGTAACATATGTTTCTTTGATAGTTCTTTACAGTAAACCATGCGTAGACGTTTAGCGATATGATCTTGTTGTCGCATCGTCCGCTGTAGTCTCCTATGCATGTGAGAACTTGTGTCTGTTGTCTTTCCTGTTGAATCTAAGGTTGGAAATCTTTTTGGGGTTGCGGGAAGATCGACATGGGGGGTCATACCAAAGGGTTGATGAATTCCAACCTTAGTATGAATGGCTCTCCGACTACATGAGCTTCTAGGATGGTTTTGATGATAAACAAAATTCTCCCTCGCATAAATAAACACAACTCTTTATTCATAAACCAATACATGAGCATTTTATCTTCCACTATCATCCCTTCTTTGTTATCTAATCTTATGTTAGACTTCTAGTACAACATCTCATCCTCTCCTTGAGTAGTTTTTTTGCATTGATGATTGCTAAGGTATTTACCTTACATGTACACTGTACACATCTAAATATACCTTTATGCGATGACTGTTGGAGTATTATTTGACGATTCCTTGTACATCCCATTTGATTTTTGTAATGTTCTTAATGTTGGGGTCCCAAGCCCAAGTAAATTGAGGAGTGTTACATGTTAGGTAGCTGACAATCAGTGCAGGAGAGATAATTTTCTAAATTGTGTTCTTTTAAAAACACTATTTAGGAATTTGTCTCGAAACCGTTTGGATAAATTCCTAAAAAGTGTTCTTTTAATAATATTATTTAGGGATTTGTCTCGAAACCGTTCGGATCTTTTAAACATGGATTTAAGCAAACATCTAGATTTCGTTGGGGGTGTTTCCTACTTGCAACGCGTTGCATCGCTTTATTGCAATGAGAAATTGGCAAGGGCCGCTACATCGCTGCCCGGATGTAGTTCAAAATTTGCTAAAGTTCTTGCATAAGGAACACATGCGAGTAAATAAACAAGTTTCATTCATCGTCGTCTAGATGCATTCCAAAATTTACAAGGGTTCTTGCATGATGGATGCATGCTAGTAAAGAAGTTAGTGCAAAAGAGGTTGCAAAGGAAGATGCGGATAGGTAGTTGGAATAATGGCACTTTGACCGGCAAATCGAGAAGATAGTTGACATGATGGAAAGAATGAAGATTCAGATATTATGTCTATAGAGACAAAATGGGTTTGAGAGAAAGCAAAGGAGATCGAGAAGATAGGCTTTAAACTTTGGTATTCGGGTATTAAACTTTGGTATTTGGGTAGAAATGGTTTTGGAGTGGTTGTTCATAAGGATTTAAGGATTGTGTGGTTGAGGTGCAAAGATCTGGGGATCGGATTATATTGCTAAAAGTGATGCTCGAAGAAGAATTTCTGAATATCATTTAAGTTTATGCATCGCAAATTGATTTAAATGATAGGATTAAACAAGCTTTGGGAGGATTTGGATAAGATTATGCAAGGAATCTCACAAGGAGAGATGTTTTGCCCATGTGGAGATCTTAATGGACAAGTGGGAAAGGATACTTCAGGGTATGCTAATGTTCATGAAGGACACGGCTTCGGGAATAGAAATGAAGAGGGAAAAAGTCTTTCTGGATTTTGTAATAAATTATGATATTTTCATTGCAAACACTCTCTTCAAGAAGAGGGAGGAACATCTAATTACTTGTAAGAGTGGCTCGACTAGAACTCCGATAGATTACTTTGCATTGAGAAGAAGAGATTGGTTGTGTTGCAAAGATTGTAAAGTAATCCCATGAGAGAGTCTGACTACTCAACATCGTTTGTTAGTCATGGATGTGCAAATAAAAGGGCTAGTAAAGAAAATGAGGATTTCCAAGATCACTAGAACTAGATGGTGGAATCTTCAATTGAAGCAATCAAGCTTTAGGGAGAAGGTTTTAGAAGACTTATCTTGGGATTGTAATCGAAGTGCTAATGAGACGTGGGAGGCTGTAGCATCTTGTATCCGAAGGGTGGCCAAAGAAATGCTAGATGAGTCAGAGGGAGGAGCTTCAGGCCAAAAGGAGGCTTGGTGGTGGAGTGGAGGGTGCAAGAGAATCTCAAAATTAAAAATCTTGCTTTAAAGCTATGTCTAAGGATAGAACAAATGAAACTGTCACAAACTACAAAATAGCGAAGAAGGAAGCAAAGAAGGCGGTAAGTGAAGCTAAGTCAAAAGCTTATGAGGTTTTGTACAAAAATCTCGACTCTAAAGAGGGCCAGAAGGATATATTCAAGCTGGCTAAAGCAAGAGAAAGAAAGACCAAAATTTTTTCTCAAGTGAGATGCATTAAGGATAAGGAAGGTCACGTGCTTGTTACTCGGAATGATATAGAGACTAGATGGAAGCAATACTTCCATAAGCTTTTCATTGGGGAAGGAAATAAATAGATCACTTTGGGAAATCTAGCCAGTAGTGAAAGGCTCTTAGATCGTGCAAGCTATAGATGAATACAAAGAAAGGAAGTAGAGGGGGCTTTGAAGGTTATAAGACATGGGAAATGTGTAAGACTTGATGACATCCTATAGAAGTTTGGAGAGTTTTAGGTGAGCGTGGTTTGACTTGGCTTACAAATTTATTCAATGTTATTCGACGAAGCAAGAAAATACTTGAAGAATGGAGGAGAAGCATCACGGTGCCTCTTTATAAGAACAAAGGAGACATTCAAAATTGTTCAAATTACAGAGGTATCAAGCTGATGAGTCACGCTATGAGAATTTGGGAATGTGTGATCGAAAGAAGGTTGAGGAAAGTTTCCAAAGGAAAAGAAAACCAATTCGGATTCATGCCAGGTCACTCAACTATTAAAGTCATCCATTTGCTAAGGAGAACTATGGAGATTTACAGAGCTAAAAGCCTAAAAGGAAGAATCTCCACATGTTTTTTATTGATTTAGAGAAGGCTTATGATTTTGTCCCATGAGAGATATTGTAGAGAGTTGTGGAGAAGAGACAAGTACTTGTCCTATACATTAACCTCATAAAAGGTATGTATGATAAGTCTTCATCGTGTGTAAGGATACAGTCTGGGAAGACCTAGTCATCAACATTGGTCTGCATCAAGGTTCAACTTTGAGTCCATTCCTTTTTACTTTGACTATGGACGAGTTGACAAATCTCATTCAGGATGAGATACCTTGGTGTATGTTATTCGATGATGGTATTGCGTTGATTGATGAGACTAGAGATGGAATAAATGAGAAGCTTGAGGTCTGGAGACATGCATTGGAGACTAAAGGATTTTGTATAAATAGGACTAAGACTGAATATATGGAGTGCATTTTTTATGGAAGCAATGATGAAGGAATTGAGGTTACGATAGGTGATGATAACATTCAGAAGAGAGATTATATTAGATACTTGGGATCTGTTTTGCAACATAATATAGGAAATTGACGGAGATGTTACAAATAGAATAAATGCAGGTTGGCTAAAGTGGAGACGAGCCTCTACTGTTCTCTGTGATAAGAAAATTCCTTTAAAAATCAAAGGAAAGTTTTACAAAATAGTTGTGAGACATGTTATGCTCTATAGATCTAAATGTTGGCCTGTGAACCATAGACATGTGCAGAGAATGGCAGTAGCATATATGAAAATGTTAAGGTGGATGTGTGGACACACACATGTAAAGATCGTATTCCGAATGATGCCATCAGAAGGAAAGTTGGTGTAGCTCCGATCGAGGATAAGATGCGAGAAAATCGCTTGAGGACGTTTGACCATTTGCAAAGGAGGTCAGATGATGCACCGGTGAGGAGATGTGAGTTTTGGAATGTTGACCTGGCTAAAAGAGGGTGAGGAAGGCCCAAGAAATGCTGGAATGAGAATATATGAAAGGATCTTAGCTTTTTGGATCTAAGCCCGAGAATGGCCTAAGATAGATCTGAATGGAGGCAAAGACTCCATGTAACCGACCCTACCTAATGTGGGAAACGGCTTTGTTGTTGTTTTTGTATTAATGTTGCAAGTTTATAATTAGTTATAAATATCTTTGAGCATCCTATGGTGAAAAGATTGCATACTAGGTTTCGAAAGCCATCGTAGAAAGTAGCTTTTAGTGGTTCGATCGGAAATCCTAAGTCAATCAAGATTGGTCACACTAAGATCATGAACTTGTATTGATCATTGTACATTTGTGGTTGCTTATATCCTTGCTTGTCAATATTACAATGATCGTGAATATTGTTTTTATTACATTTGTTATGTTTTATTGACGTGCCTAGCAATCGTATGAACTTTCGTACAAGGTAACTCTTCAACACATCGTCATCAAAAGAGATCGAAAACGTTTCTTCAAGCCTTGCAAAAAATTAGGCCACAAGTCCAAATGGTTTTATTCAAGAGAATTCTACCAAGACAATTGGGAAAGTAAGCAAACATGACTAGCAGTGATCTTCGACGTCGACCTTTGTTTGAGAACATCTTTGAACTCATCTTTCTAGCACTAAAAGAAGTCGAGGACAAAAATTACAAACCAAACAATCTAAACTATGCGGTAACCTTTGAAATATTGCCCATATTTACATTTTTTACCATGAAAATAATCGGTAGATTTTGAAAATGTGTTTGAAATGCATTTTGGATTCTTCTTCGAAATCTTGTTGAAGTGCAAGGGTCATGGTAAGAAATCGGATCAAAAGAAGGGTAAATTTCTAAAATAGGCCAGAATAATCAAGTGATCAAGCTCTCCGCCTCACTTAGAGAGTCGGTTTGATTCATCATGTTGACAGAGGTGATCGATCACACCAGTTCATTGGTACGACTATGATTGACTGTGTGTTCCCAACTAATAGATCACCCAAAGTAGCTAGCATCTAATCCGATTGAGTATTTATCAATATATACACTTTTATGTTTCTAGTATTGATCAATAATCACCTCGTGATCGATCACACTTTTTACAATGGGATTTTCGCGCTATGGGTATGGCCCTCCTTGTGTCCCTAAGTCGCCACATATCACCATGCTCATGGAAAGATAGAAAAAAAAAACACCTTTTTTTCCAATTGAGCTTAAACATGTAACCAAATCTAATGCGGAAACCAACAACAAAGAGGAAGGGAACATGTCTACATTGGCGTTATTGTATGATCCCCTCCCAGGATTCGCGATGTCCGATGAGTCTGACTAATATATGGTGAACTTCGACTAATGTCCGATGAATCTCGACGAGTGTCTAGTTGTTACATTGTGCTAATTGGATCCATTTACGTCGAGAAGGTGAGACTTAAACGCTTCTAATAAGTCATTTTTTTTATGGAATCCGGTTCATTACATTATATGTCACATTATATATGCATATAATGTCATTATATAATGTCAGTATATGTATACTTGTCCTTGATAAGGAAATGGGAATTAATTTAATGACATTTTCCTTCAAAACCATGGGATATATTGGCCGCCACGAATTACATATTAGCTTCTTGTTGACTTTATTTAATTTCCTAATTAGTTATGGTGTAAATAATTGCTATCCAAAAGCTGTTTTATATAAATAATTATGTCATCTAAAGCTTTTGCTTTTTGGTTTTGCTCATCTATAACTACCCACTATAGTTTTTCTCAAATAAAATCAAATCACTAAAATTGGAATTTAATATGTTAAACCCCTTTGAGTAATCACCTACACAATCCTGATATTTACATAGAGGCCCCTAAAAATGTTTCCACATTAACTTCAATAAGGCCCTTAAAATTGTTTCCCCGTTAACTTCCCCATGTGGGTTAAGATCTTTAAAGGGATTTTTACACCCATAATCCTGAGTAATTCTGCAATAACAATCATAACCCTGTATAATCATGAATTACATAAGAAACCCTGAATAATGGTTAACTCTTACATGATATAACCCTGTATTAAATTCCGTTTGTCACACACGTTACATTTGACGATTTTCGTTGAAAAGGACGAAACTGCCCCTAAAGCTCATTTTTATTTGCAATAGCATGCCCCCACCCGAGGTCCCCCCACCCGTCGAGCTCCTCCTCTCCGCCCCTGCTGGCACGGCGCCCCAGCTCCCACCCCCACAATCGCCCCGGCCCCCACCCTTCCCCTGATCGTCGCCCCGCCCCCCACCCTTCCCCTGCTCCCCCCCCCCCCCCAAACCCTCAACCCACCGCCCAGGTCCTGATCTCCTTCCGCGCACCGCCCAGGTGACCCGTCGCCCCCAACCCCCAATCGCCCCCCTTCCCCTGCTCGAAACCCCCCCCCCCCCCCCCCCCGGCGCTACCCGATCCCGCCGAGACTGCTCCTCCCCTGCTCGTCGTCGCCTAATCGCCCCCACCCCTCCCCTGCTCGACACGCCGCCACCCAATCGCCCCCCGCAGATCCCCAGCTCGAAGTCCCATGTTGCGACCACCTCGAAGCCCCCCCCCCCCCAGCAGATGGTCGGAGGGTGAGGGGTGTGTGAGCTGAGGATGGAGCTTGATGATGGAATAGGGATATATTTTTTCTTATTTCCTGATCGTTGATCGGGGATGAGTTAGATTAACTCATTCATATGGTTGAGTTAATGTCTTAAATTAACGAAGGGTTATGGGTGTGAGACAGAGTGACTATAAAGGGTTTCTCATGTAATTCACGATTATATAGGGTTATGATTGTTATTGCGAAATTACTCTGGGTTATGGGTGTAAAAATCCCATCTTTAAAAAGGTTTGTTATCTTTATATCAACTCCATCTTTCGAATGCAGACTAGGTCATAGATTTCCATTGAGTCATGACCATTCGATGCTGCTCGATACTTCAGTCATTCGAGATGTCGAGCCAAAGGAAGGGCAAAAAAAACAAAAAAAAACTTCGACAGGAGGGCGTCCATCTAAGTTTCAGGAAAATAGGGTGTTTTCGAGCATAATTTTTTTATACGTGGGCATCTAACTAAAAACACCATATATTTCTTCCACAAAATGATAAACTCATGTTCCTTCAACTTCGCCTAAGAAGAAGGAGAAATAACCAAAGAGGTTCAACATCTCAAATTCTTCGCTTCACATTGAAGAACCAGTTTTTCTTTCTAATCATCGAAGCAACTTTTTTATTTTCTACTCGATCAAATCCGCCATGTTTTATTTGCTTTTCATCGATGTAAACAGAAGTAAATACAATTCTTTTCTCTGATTTCTGTGAAATAAAGTATCTAGAATTTTTCTCAGTAAAAGATATTCAGAAAAAAAAACTAAAAACACGAATTTGAAGCATCCATGTTCTTATCCATTCCCAATCAAAGTGTGAAATCAGAGTTCTCGACAGTAGAGAACGCACGAGAATCAACTGGAAATTGCTATTTTCAGCAGAAAATTTACTCAGACATTAGCTTTTGAATCATTTAAACTGTGAAGATTATATACAGAAAAGATGCTGATCTGAACTAGAAAATTAAACAGTCATAAGAATTTGGCTTTCAGATAATCTTCGACATGCTGTTTGGGCTCGGGGATTGCTTCTAGGCGAGCACGATGGAAGAGAAGAGCGAAGCTACCAGTGTCAGTAATCCAAATGCAGTAGCAATTGATGATCCTTGTTCCAAAAAACCGCAAGAAATCTCAAAGGTGTTAACAAGCCATAGACACAGTGATTATTCATTATGATATTTACACGATCTGGAAGTGTATATATATGCTCTCTTTGTGCAGAAATCCGCAAGAATTAACGCCTGTGAATTTCCAAGGTCTTGTGAATAATTTTTGCTTCACAAAATCTGGTCTTCCTGGTTTTTATGATACGAAAATGAGCATTTCTTGGTCCTCAGCACGGCTAATTCGTGCGTAGCTAGACAATCAAAGACAGCAATCCGGCCCGACGCTAAAGCCAGATGAATGGACAATGAAAGTTAAATTGGTCAGAATTTTTCCCAAAGGAAATATAGTCATCGTGAATGTGTAGTTGGCGAAGTACAAGGAGAGGGATCAAATGAAGGTAATGAAATCAAGGCATGAATGTGGATCTGAATACGGATTGCTTTCTGCTGATTTCAAATCATAAAAAAGGAGAATGAGAAAGCTGAAATCAAGGAACTGAGGAAGAGCACAGCGTTCAGAGCTGCACCATTGCCGAGATTCAAGTCCTGAGTGCATGTAGACAACTAACCAGCCAGGATCAATTTTAAGACAGTCGATGTCCATTATAAAAGCAAACAATAAAAACAACCAGAGTCAAACCTCCATCCACAAAGTGGATTTTGATAACATCCAAAATAACTAAAACTAATTGGAAATATGTCCCTTGATCATTTAACATTGAATCTCAAGATCCACGACACAAAGTAGACAATGAAACAAAACTTCAACTCAAAGGAGTTCCAGAGAGCAATAGATAACACTGAAGGTATAAAATCCTAGATGAAACAGTCGTCAAACTCACCATAGATCATAATTACTCTTCATCTTCCTCGTCTCCATCTCCACCGGCTGCCTTCTTCGCAGCAGCCTTCTGGTTCTTTCGCTTCACACGACCTGGACGACCACCTCCCAGAGGACTGGTTAGGGAGAAGTCAATGTGCTTCTGTGAGTCCATTCTAACCAAGAAAGATGGAATATTTACCACCTGCCTTCCAACCCTAGACAATCAAACAAATAATAAATTCAGAACAATGAAGACTTCAAGGCACAACATTATAGCTGTCATTAACAAACAAAAAAGTAGAAAATTTAAAAATGTTAGGAACGAAAGCCTAAAATGCAACTGATAATGTGATATTGCCAATACAAAAAATAATTAAGCTTTGACAATCAAGATAATTTATTATGTGCAAGTCATGGTGAAGCAAGACCTTGCTTCATCAATCAACCTAACATAAAGTCACAATAATCCATGTATTTCTGTAATCCAGCAATCATATTGTACATCTAGATCTTTGACATTCAAGACATTACGAACATGTCTTGGTGATGCAAGACTTTGCTTCATCAATCATCAATCAAACGTAAAGTCACAATAATCCATCTATGCTGGCAATAGCTTTCCCTAAGGCAGTGTCTTATGACAAAAGCTCATCAGCTTTGTTTTTATAATCCAACAATCAAATTGTGCATCTGTCACCTAGAGCGTCTTATGTGATGCAAATGATGACCTAATAGGACCAAGAGGCCAATAACAGCAAGGTTGTTAGATGCTTAGTATAAAGTTTAAGACAAATAAAAAACTAACTAATTCATGAGAACTTCAATGGTACCCGATGATCATATCAACATGTGTAGCAACTTCTACATGCAAAATTCCACTGTATTGACAATAGTTAAATTTGCTCAGGCCCTCTTGCCCTGGTATGATAATATCTTTAATATTGACAGTATCATGCACTATGTTCTAAATCAATATGTGGCTTTCTAGATTGTGAATAGACACGGTAATAGTGTCCAACAGGAGGGATTGTGCATCATTAGGATTAATGTTGTGCTAAAGAATAGGACGTGACAAAAAGTAGATAGCTAAGCCCAAAAATTAAAGCAGCCAAGAAACTAAAAAGGTATTGATTTAGTAAGATGAAGGCTCGATGTATTAAAAAAGAGAGCTCAAAACATGGATGCTTCAAAGTCACCTTTTCTAGAAGACAGTTTAAGAATAAAAAAACTCCCAATTAGCAAATAGCGAATAAAAATCAAATTTCAAACAAGTTTCAAATTTAGCTTTTCACAAACTTGTGAACTTATTAACAAGCTATCTTATGATACTCATGTCCAATCACTTGTGTTGCACTATTATTTCTAAACTTATTAGATAATTTGGATTGAAATGGAAAGAATTCACAATTAAACCATGTACCACCAAAATTGAGTCCTATAGGAGGCCCATTTGTAATAACATAGCGACAAAGAATGAACAAGGTAATAATGTTCTATAGGAAGCCCTGGGTATGATAATATCTTTAATATTAACACTATCATGCGCTATGTTCTAAATCAATATGTGGCTTTCTAGATTGTGAATGGACAAGGTCCTAGTGTCCAACAGGAGGCATTGTGCACTAGGATTAATGGTGTGCTTAAGAATAGAACGTGACAAAAAGTAGATAGCCATGTCCAAATATTAATGTGGCCAAGAAACTAAAAAGGGTATTGATTTGGTAAGATAAAGGCTCAATGTATTAAAAAGGGACCTAAAAACAGATGCTTCAAAGTCACATTTTGAAGCCCTTAGCTTAAAGGACTAAGTACTTACGTAATAAAATAATAATTAAATGTTCTAATTTCTAGATGTTGAAAAAAGTAGAGTTAAGCAAAATTGCCAACAAGAAAGGTTCTTTCAATATATTGGACTCAAGCAACAAGGTATCACATTCTGGTAAAATTGTCTTTAACATAGAAGGCAAAACGTGTATTGATGTCCCTCAAGGATCACAATAATCAAGATCACAATAATCATGATCAATTTACAAGATTAGGCATCTAGGATTGGGAAAATAAAGTTGAGAACAATAATATAATTAAGCTCCCATATACTAAAGGCTATTTATATTCCAGATAATTGTTTCAATTTCCAAATAAAGGGAAAATGACTTCTTCCCAAGTTTAAAAATATAACCTAGATAATACATATGAGCATGTGTACTTTTAAAATATATTCATGTTCCCTAAATAGAAAAAGGAACCCGAGTACTGCAGCACCACCTGTAATAATGAAATCGTACACCTCAGAGTTTCAGTTGAGAATTACAGTCTCGAGGATAGATTTCCTCAAAACAACCTCACAGCTTATGGCCTCAGCATCTATTTTAAACACGTATTGGACTATCATATACATCAGAATCCATACACGAATTTAAATTCCAAATTTTAATACAAACATAATAGGTATTAAAATATACATCCTTCCATTTGCATATGTTGTCATCATTTCAAAAAAATTACCCATGATAAGATAAGGGAAAAACTAGGAAGATGGTGGACTTCAAGCATTTTTATTGAGATTAACAAACCAAACACATGAAACACATCTGATAGCATTTAAAATTAAATAGGCTCATTTGGCATCACTTCCTAACAATTGCTCCCATGAGAAAGAGCACTTCGAGCATTTTCATTAAGATTTACAAAAAATATTGTAGAAAAGATTAGAGACTTGAGGACATTTGCTACCCCTTCACGCTTTTCATACAAACAGAAGAAAAATACTGCACAAGCTGCAGCTTCTAAATCCTAATTAACATCCAAAACAGGTTTCTTTTTGTGCTACGGTAAATATATAGAAGTTACATAGTAGGCACCTTCTTGATGCCATACCCTCTTTTTCCTCAAAAAAAACCTCCAAAACATGTAGTCCAGAATACGAAAAATATTATGAATGTAAAACAAACAATCACAGTGAAAAGGGCATAACAAGCATAGATGTGTATGTGTGTTTGTGTATATACTTTTTAACATAACAAGCATAGATGTATGAATACTTTTTTCTTCAAATAATTTCTATTTTACCTGATATGGCGTTGCCTAATGAGAACACGAGCATGATGAATGGACTTAGCCATCCCACTCTTAAAAACAATTGTCTGGAGGCGACGCTCAAGAAAGTTCTCAACCGTCAGGGCAAGCACATAATCGAGCTTGTTTTGACTCTCCTCCAAGAGGCCATAGCGATGCATCCGGCGAAGAAGAGCCTCACCCTCAAAAATCCTCTTCTCATTCTTCTCATCTAACTTAAGAAGCTCCTTAGCAGCATTGCGGATGTGACTCAAAGCATACTGAACTCTCCATAATTCCCTCTTGCAACGCAACCCATACTCACCAACAAGTTTCAACTCCGCATCAAGACGCTCCTTTTCATAAGGGCGACGGGGTTTCTTGAAAGTTTTTCCATCTACAAAGGCATGGATTATTATATCAATATTATGTATTTTCACAAATTTAAAAGTGGAGATTTGTAGGACTGATAGCGTGAAATGAGAAATTCTGCTCATGGCATTAGAAATAATAAGGTAATGGCTTGAAAAAAAATTGTCATATCAAAAATGGCACAAGTTGGCATAACTATTTGATCACAAAAACGCACAAAGGGGGAAAATATAGCACGAATGCAACACCTAAGACTAGTAAAACTGGAGAAATCCTTAATAAATTCCATCTTGAAAGCCAACTTCTTTCGGATCTAGAAAGGGCTTAAAGGTTTTTGAACTGCATGAAGAAAAGGTCGGATTTGGCATAAACGATGTACGATTTAACCTAATAATTATGTCTTGAGATCAGATCAGAAAAACATCCACCACCGTTTTAAAAAACTTATCCAACTCAAATATATTACTAGTTCCCCAAAATCCTCTTGTAGAGGCAAAAGCTATCAACTTTAAAAACTTTCGAAAAACAATGTACCGATTCTCCATCCCCTTTTTATATTTCTTCACGAACTAGGCTCGAGACTCGAAAAGAAGAGCATTTCATACGAGTTCCGCACTGCCAAAAAGCCTTCCCTGATGCTAACATCCACGCATAGCAACCAATGCGACAATTTCTTCGATGCATCAATATCACTATGATCCAAACAGGCAAACATATAAATCCTATTACAGCTGCTGCCCTGAATCGGATATCCCATGATCGCGTCCGAAATCTAAAGAAAAAACCCTAAGTTGATCGGATGCTACGTTTAATCGACCGCACAATAAATATATTTGTTGCAAAAGCAAGGCATGACGGATCTGAAAGAAGGACGAGAGGCATTACAGTTGCGGTAGAAGCTGACGTGAACCATGACGCCGGATCGCCTCCGCCTTCTTCTTCTTCGTGCCGCAGAGAGAGATCGCAATGGCGGTGCGAGAGATAAGTGAAGGGAGGCGGCGGAGGAACCCTAGCGACCTCTTAAGTTGGGCCGTTCGTGAAGTGTGGGGTTTATTATTCCAGAAATATTTTTTTTTCTTTTTTGGGTGAGAAAGGGTAATTGTGAGGTTTTCAACTTGATATTTCACATGCTTTGCACTTGCTCAACTCATTATGCCATTTAAGCAAAGTTTGATTGTGAGAGTAATTTAACTTAAACATGAGTATAGGAGATATTGTTATGTATTAATGAAATTTTTTTACTTGTGTACCTGTGATCTTTTGCAACTATATGATATCATGTTTAATCAGTGATATTAAATCATAATTTTTGCATTCTTTGTTGTGTTTTACATCGTCGACTTTTGTCATTAAAGTATGTTAGTAAGATCATCATTTTCTATTATGAAGACTACAATACAAAAAATTAAGAAAATGTTTAGTATTCCCAATATAAGAAACATAAATCTTAGTTTAATTAAATAAAAGGGATTTTATCACTTGTGCCCCTCCGAGATATCGCAATTTCAGTTATGCCCCTATCTTTTTGGTAATATCAGTTGTGCCCCTCAATTCTTTCTCCGTCATCAGTTGTGCCCTTCCGTCAGGTTGAGCGTCAATGAATTGACTTAACCATGTTTTTTTCAAACCTTGGTGCATTTAAGAGGGGTATTATTGTCCAGAGTCCTCTTCTTCCTCCTCCAACCTCCTCCTCCTCCCTCTCCGCCCGGAGTTCGCCTGCACCTGCACCACGCACGACTACACCATGCCCTCTTGCTGCCCTAACCATTGATTACAGCCGTCGCATTCTTCCCCGCGTGCCCTCCCTTGTTGTGCACCTACAGTAGCCGGGGCGGAGGAGGCGGTGCGGGGCTGGCGGCGCGGGGGAGGGAAGGGCTGGAAGCGCGGGGCAGGGGAGGGTTGGGCGGCACGGGAGAGGGGTTGGCTGGGCGGCGTGGGGGAGGGAAGGGTTGGGCGGCGCGGGGGCGGCGCGGCGCGGGGCTGGGCGGCGTGGGGGAGGGGAGGGCTGGGCGGCGCGGGGGTGACACGATGCAGGGCTGGGCGGTGCGGGGGAGGGGAGGGCTGGGCGGCATGGGTGAGGGGTTGGCTGGGCGGTGCGGGGGAGGGAAGGGCTGGGCGGCGCGGGGGAGGGGAGGGCTGGGCGGCACGGGGGTGACACGGTTTGGGGCTAGGCGACGCGGGGGAGGGGAGGGCTGGGCGGCGTAGGGGCGACACGGTGCGGGGCGGGGTGGCGCGGGGGAGGGGCTGGCTGGGCGGCGCGGGGGAGGGAAGGGGTAGGGGGAGGGGACGTAGGGGGCAGTGCCGTGCGCGAGGGGACGGTGCGTGGGAGGGGGTGGAGCCGTGCAGGGCAGGAGGAGGGGGAGCAGGCGGGGAAGGGGAAGGGGGCGCAGGGGGCGGCACCGTGCGGGAGGGGGCGGTGCCGGGCTGGGGAGGAGTTGCGGAGCTGGGGAGGAGTTGCGGGGAGCTCGGGGCGGAGCTGGGAGGAGGTGCAGGCTTGGGAGGAGGAGGTTGGAAGAGGAGGAAGAAGATGGGGAAAGAGGAGGAAGAAGATGATGTAAAATGACGATATAACCTAAAAAGTTAAAACTAATTCCGCTTTTGCCCTCAAAGTTAACGGTTGTTTGCACTGTGGATGGACGGTCACTAACCCGAGGGGCACAAGTGATAAATTAGCAAGAATTGAGGGGCACAACTGATATTACCAAAAAGATAGGGGCATAACTGAAATTGCGATATCTCGGAGGGGCACAAGTGATAAAATCCCTAAATAAAAAGAATAGACAGTACAAAAGAACAGAGAGGCTTTTGTATGATAAGAATTGTGGTTAGAGACGAGGATTAGTACTTTGAGTGGGGACGTATGAAGTTTTAGGCTCTAAAAGCAATAGATATATATTTTTAATAAGTCTTTGCTATGGAGAATATAGTATCGAATCTAATCTTATTTAAACTAATCGCTTTCTTCTTCTAACCATGCTTGATTATTTATACACATGTCAAGGCTCCTTAACAGCCTAACCTCGGATTTAGGAGCCTTAGCCACCATAGAAGAGAGAAGGGATCTCCCTTGCTATTAGAGTCTAAAAAGGAATGAAGTGAAGAGTGGGAAAGCCACTGAAGGCCTGGTTGATGATTGCTTTTTGTAGTACTTTAATTAGGATCAATTCTAGTGCACGCATGAATTCAACTTCTTTTTATAAATCATAATGAAGTAATCTCTGATCAAACACAAGAAACACTTCTCACAAGATTTGATTTAGTTCGATTTTCAATTCAAGTATGTATTGCACTAGCGCAATCACAAAAAAATATATACAAGCACGGGAATATACACACAATCAAGAACATAATACACAAGAGAGAAGCAAGAATACACGAGGAGAAATAATAAGCACAACATAGAATGCAAGTAAACAACTAAAGACGGTAGTGAAAATAAGTAAAAATATGAACAATATATTTTTTGTATTTTGGAATAATAATCAAATATTTTTGTGTTTTTAACAACAAATATATACAAGAAATAATTAAAAACATGCATTTCTACTAGTAGGAAAATAAGGCTGGCTAGGGACTTAGAGAAATGTGAAATGAGGCTCAAAATGAAGTCCTAAAAACCAGCCATTATTTTTCCTAAGTAGATAAAAAAAGGTGAACAGAACGCAACTTTATTTTTTTTTTGTTTTTATGCAATTTGAAATTTTTAGGATTTTTTTGATGTTTTGCAATATTTTTTATTTTAGATAAATATGCAAGAAAAAATCAAACAAAAATATTTAATATAGTACTAAATAAATGCAACCATATATTTTTAGGTTTTTATCAGTTGTGCCCCTTTGAGATATTTTAATTTCAGTTATGTCCCTCTCTTTTTAGGAATATCAGTTGTGCCCCCAACTTCTTGTCGTTCTATCACTTGTGTCCCTTTGGTTAGTGGTCATCCATACCCAACGTAAACAAATGTTAACTTTCGGGACACAGTGGAAATTAAATTTAAAAAAGGGTTGGAAGGTCATCCACTCCTCTTCCTCCTCCTCCCACATCTTCTTCCTCGTCCACCCCTTCTTTCCTCCTCCTCGGTCTCTTGTTTCTCTTCCACCGCCTCCTCCCCTCGCCCCCAGTTCCTCCTCCACCCCAACGCCTCCCCCTCCCCCTCGCGCCTCCCCCTCCGCCCCCACTCCTCCTCTGTTGCCTCCTCCTCCCTGAGCTCATCCCCCACACCCCCAAACCCCATGCTCCTCCCCAACTCCTCCCCATCACCTCAACCCCATGCTCCTCCCTCCGCCCCCGCACCTCCCCTCCATCGTCGCTCCTCCTCCAGCTTCTCCCCTCTCATCCCCACTGATGAATCTCGTATTCATCATGCTAAAAACCACAAATTAAACTGCTGGCTTAATCAATCCAATAAAATTTATCATTAATTCTTTATTATTATCCCTGTATCATATTGTGTATAATTTACCCTTAAATTAATGTATTTAATTTTACTTATTTTTCTTGTATTTATTTTATTATCAAAAACCCCTAAAAATTAGGTAGAATAATTATCTATAATTCATTAACCCTTTAAAAAGACTAAAAAATACAAAAATAAATCAAAGATAAAAATCGGTGTTTTTATCCCCCTTAAAAATACCCCCAAAAATACTTTTTGTACAAAAGATCTTTTTTGGCTTTTTATCCAACATGAAAGTTGTAGATCTCGTCGAGACGAGCAATTTTCATGTTTTGACTTTTTTCTTATTTGCCTCTAACTATTTCTTTTATAATTTTCTTTGTAATTACACTTTTGAATTTTCTGATTGGGCCACGTGGCGCCCTCTGGGCCGCCCATGTGGCCCACCTCTTCTCACGCCACCCGGCGCCCCATCTGGGCCGTTGGATCTACTTGACCCAGCCTCCATCTCAACCCTCCATAGCCGCTTCAGCGCTAGCCGTCTGATCTGATCTCAGATCAGATCGTCACCGCACACACCCGCCTTAACCTCAGCCGCCCGATCTTAGTATCATCCAACGCTCCCCCTCATGCCACATCGCCTTTCACTCCAGCCATCCGATCAACCGCACATCCTACGACTCCTCGTCACGCCACGTCAGCTTAGCCATACCGACCGTTGGATCTTCACCTCCTCGACATCTCAACCATCCACGAGCGCCTAACTCACAGCCTTACGATCAGATCCTCTGATCTGATCGTCGCCCTCCGATCGCGCTTTCATCCCAGCTGTTGGATCGTGAGATCCAACGGCTCGCCCACCATCCTCCTCCTCCGTAACCCCCCTTCCCCCAACTGTTTCACCTTGTGAGCACGCCACCTCTTTCCATTTTTTGCTCCGCCACCACCATCCCTCTCCGCTTCGTAACGCCTCCCCCATGTAGCCATAACTCCTCCTTCCTCACGCGACCACCAAAACACCCTCACCATCATTGCCACGCCATTAATCTCCACTTCAAAACCTCCTTGCCACGTAACCTCCGACTACCTCCCCCTATAAAAGCCTCTCCCCCACCACTTTCATCCCTTGTCCACCATTATTGGGCTTAATCCTAGCTTCCTCCGCCCCTCCGGTGACAGCGGAGGGGCGGAACGTTGAGGCGACGATGGATTTAGCCCGGTGTCGACCCGTGGCTCCTCCGCCGCGTAGCGGCGCCTCTGGCAGACGCCGAGCTCGCTGGCCTTGCTGACCAGCTGGGCGACGATCCCGAGGCTCATCTGAGCCTCATCCCAAGCAACTTCCTCCGCCAACACCTTGCTCCGGCAAGGTGATTCTTTTTCTTAGCCTTTCTCCGAATTACACCTCTGCCTATCGTCACCGTCACCCTCACCTGATCTCCCCCTGAGCTTCGCCATCCATCAATCATTCACATGGACCCCCTCTCCCTTCTCCAGACCCTCCCCCGCTCCGACTCCCCTCTTCTCCTGCTCCACCGGAGAAGAAGCCACCGGCCACCGCCTCCAGTCACCCAAGGCCTCCATCTCACTCACTCACTTCATTATGAGCACGCTTCGGCTATTTCTAACATTTGCAGGTGCTCAAGACATCAATGATCAGAGTTGGCACAGGTGCTCCGATCTTCTCCTCCGCCATCGACAGCACTTCACCGACCTACCGATCTTGAAGCTGCCGGAGGATCTCCTTGCCACTAGCTTCTTCGCAAGGTCCCTATCTTGCTACTCCGATGTTCATGGGACCTTGCGAAGCATGAAGGAGTCCACAGGGGTTTGCCGGAGACCCGCCTTCTCCGGTGGGCCACGTCGGATGAAGATAACACAGATGTCGTCCGATCATCCGGATCGGACGGCTATGATCATACTACGTGGTACCCGAGCCTCCTCTCCAGACCTACAGGCTTGGGTCCCACCTAACCTCGACTCGAGCCCTCAGTTGCTGCCACGTGACCCGAGCCAGAGGTTGCGTCCCAAGCCACGTGCACAGTAAGTGAGGGCCTGGGTAAATTACATGAAAGACCCCGGAAAATCTGATATTTGCATTTTGGTCCCCAGGCACGTGCCTCACGTGCGTGCCTGAGTATTTTACAGGGAACCTTCAAAGTTTCAGAAATTGCATAAATGCCCCCGTGCTATGGAAAATTTATGAAGGGCCCAGACAGTTTATGGTATTTGCATTTAGGTCCTTCTAGGGAGCTAAATGCAATATTTATCCTTTTTATTTCTTGCATTTTTATTACAATTATGCCCTTGCATTTTTTAGCATAACTTGACCATCGTAGGTCCAAATTGCATGATTTTAGTGTCGTTGTGATCCTTGTTTTGTCCTCTACATCTTAGCATATTAAATTTTCTCATTTGCCACTGTTTTAAATGAAGTGTTTTTTTAATGTGATAAATGAGACCTTGCTCTCCTTGTGCTTGCTCTAATTGGATGACCGTTTTAATGATAGGATTAAAATGACACTGATTTCCAATTCTCTTCTGTTGCTCATAATTTTTAGGGTATATTTGTAATCTTTAGTCTGCATACAAATTCTCGTGCATTTTTTTCTTACATTCTCTTATAATTGCATAAAAACAATCTAAAAATTGCATGCATCATAGTATTGCATTTTAAATTGCATAGTTCATCATATGGACCTGAACTTGAAATTAATTCACACTTGTGCTTATTTAATCAAAATTTGATAAATAAATTAAGTAGTTGTGTCCTTGCGTTCGACCTTGGTAGACTTGCCAAGTATAAATACTCCACAGCATTCAAAGGACTGTGGTTTTTGCTGAACCGAATTTGCCTCCTATACTACGACAATTTCACATTATTAAAGAGGCGGATTCGAAGTTCATCAAATGGCACCGTTGTCGGGGACACAGCTTAACTTAATTATTGAATTTTGATTTTCTTTGTTGATTAATTTCAATTTTTTTAGGCCCTCATTTCATGCATCATTTTTTGCATCTTATCTGCTGATTTAATTTCTCTGAGTGTTCTAACTCTTCTCTTTTGTGGCAGGGCCCATGATCATCGAGGACGCTTGATCCTCATGGAGGCATGAAGTCGGGAGCTTCCGCTGAAGAGGCCGCAAAAGAATCTGTGAAGAAATTCTAGGATTTTAATCAGTCAGATTGCATTGCATACTGTACAAAAAAAGAACTTGCATTTGCATATTTATCTTCAGTTCTTGCATGTTGTAAAAAAAAGAGGTAGATCACTCGATGATCTATCCCCCCCCACACACACACACTTACACTTGCACATACACACTCACCCCCACCATCTCCCCCTATATATTTCACTCACTCACACACACACTCTCTCTCTATCTCTCTCTCTCTGTGTGTGTGTGTGTGTCTCGCTCTCTCTGTGTGTATATTTCACGAACCCCCCGTCCCCCTCACCCTTGTATCATAGTACACCCCCCCTAATTCAAACCGCACTTAGGCTATTTGTAGCCTAAGTATAGGGGGGACCTGCCTGCTCATCCCTCCCTCGTACTGTCTTCTTATACTTAGGTCGAATTCGACCTGAGTATAGGAGGATCCTCCTCCTCAGTTCCGCTATATCACCCTATATTTGATCGAGCCTTGGCTTCATGGCACTTGTGCTATGAGGACATAGCAAAATTTAAGTATAGGGGGTATACCGTATATTAGTGTATATTTACTTTAGCCTTAGCTCATGTTTTTAAAACTTTTTAAATTTTATTTTCGGGTTGGGTTTTGGTAACCTTGTGAACTGAGTGTTGTAAAAACCTTGTAAAAAATTGTTTATTAAAATTGAGGGATTATTTTTTGTAGATATTCCTTTCAAAAAAATCAATCAAAAATTGAAAATAAAAAAAATTAAAAATTAAAAACCCTTCTTAGAATTAGACTCTGACTACTAGCTTTAGTAGACACTTTCAGTGAGGGAACCTCGGTCTCCCTTAGCAGAGTGGGTGGTTTAGAGGACATCGCATATGGCTCCGTCCTTAAGGATCACGGATCCGTTTATCGGCCCGTACTTACACACATACTGGCTGAGAGTGGATACTTTTATTCATTTGAGCCTGGACAGTCATTATCTCTCCGAAGAATTAAAAAAAAGTGATTTTTTAAACCCATAAAATATGCAAAAGTCAAAAATCACACACAAAAAACACTAACCAAGGAGTTGTGTATTCCTGATACAGTCACACTCACTCAAGGCTTGAGAATTTTGAGGACACTGGATTTCTGTGATCTTGAGAGTCCGAGTTAACATGCCTTAGTCACTAGGGCTTTAAGCTTAATTATCCACACTTCCCTAGTTTGAAAGATTTGAGCGCTATATTGCACTCTTCTTCTCTACCTTCAAGAAAAATATGATCAGCACAATCACTTCCACAACTGCATGATTGATGAGATGAGTTGAGTTATCACTTGAGAAACTAGGACTAGAGATTTGAGTTTAGACCCGATCTAATGATATTCGAAGATGGGATAAAGTTAATGAAGGCTTCAGAAGACTTGAGTGTCAGCAAAACCCTAGCCAGTATGTGAACAAGATTCATTTGCTATCTATTTGATATTTACTTATGTGCCAGGTGTGATGAAACTTAAATGGAAATTGTTGATCAGTGTGTGCCAACTTTTGGTAAAAGCAGTGGAGCTAGCCAACAAAAGAAAAGAAATGTCAAAGAAAAATCTCTAAATACCAAAGTCAATTTACAAATGAGCTTCCACCAATGACGAGCGCTCCCAAACATTTTCAAAGTGTCCACTTGGACCAAGCGCTAATTAGGACTAAGGAGTCGGGCTGACACCACAAAAAGGCTCTGCATCGTACGCGATACAAGTATGGGTGTCAAAGGTATCTTAGATACTCAGAAAAGACACACCCCAGTGTACTCAGAAAAACAAGTGCAGACGACTCCAACTCTCTTGACGAAACACATTGATCAATAGTATAAAAATTTACATGTGTTGAGTAAAAGGCACTCGAGAGGCCCCTTGTTCCAAGTGAGGGTAAGAAAAATAGACACAATCCCATTACCTCCATCATCTGGCCGTCCATCAACATTTCAAGTCTGACAAACTAATGAGACGGTTGACTGAAGCAAGAATAGACTTACTCCCTAGTATTGAGGATGAGGTCTAGAGGAGAGTCTTTGGGACTAGAACTTTGAGTGATGCCTCGACTCGTCTCTCATGAAATGCAGTACACTAAAGTTCATATCCTTATATATATGTACAAAAAGAGAGTCTGATAATTAGAGAAGTTGGATTCCTTCTGACTAAGGCTTGGATAAACCCAGAATTTTAGGATCTTTTAAATTAAGTCTTCAAAAGATCGAGCCTTGAAATCTTCACTTGCACTGTCAGGAATTAATCCGACTCCTTCATTCTTTAGATGCTCGAGTACGAGCATGGTTTAAGTATAGGGGTATGATGAATCTCGTATTCATCATGCTAAGAACCGCAAATTAAACCCCTGGATTAATCAATCCAATAAAAATTCATCATCAATTCTTTATTATTATCCTGCATCATATTGTGTATAATTTACCCTTAAATTATTGTATTTAATTTTACTTATTTTCTTGTATTTATTTTATCATAAAAAACCCCTAAAAATTAGGTAGAATAAATGTCTATAATTCATTAACCCTTTAAAAAGACTAAAAAAAATACAAAAACAAATCAAAGATAAAAATCGGTGTTTTTATCCCCGTTAAAAATGCCCCCAAAAATACTGTTTGTACAAATGACCTCTTTTGGCTTTTTGTTCAACATGAAAGTTGTAGATCTCGTCGAGAACGAGCAACTTTCATGTTTTGACTTTTTCTAATTTTGCCTCTAACTATTTCTTTTATAATTTTCTTTGTAGTTATACTTTTGAATTTTCTGATTGGGCCACGTGGCACCCTCTGGGCCGCCCACGTGGCCCGCCTCTTCTCACGCCACCCGGCACCCATCTGGGTCATTGGATCCACTCAACCCAACCTCCACATCAACCCTCCATAGCCGCTTCAATGCCAGCCGTCTGATCTAATCTCAGATCAGATCGTCACCGCACACACCCGCCTTAACCTCAGCCGCCCGATCTTAATATCATCCAACGCTCCCCCTCATGCCACATCGCCCTTCACTCCAGCCATCCGATCAACCGCACATACTACGGCTCCTCGTCACGCCACATCAGCTCAGCCTTACCGACCATTGGATCTTCACCTCCTCGCCATCTCAACCATCCACGAGCGCCTAACTCACAGCCTTACGATCAGATCCTCCGATCTGATCGTCGCCCTCCGATCACACTTTCATCCCAGCCGTTGGATCGTGAGACCAACGGCTCGCCCACCGTCTTCCTCCTCCGTACCCCCCCTTCCCCCAGCCGTTTCACCTTGTGAGCACGCCACCTCTTTCCATTTTTTGCTCCGCCACCACCATCCCTCTCCGCTTCGTAGCGCCTCCCCCATGTAGCCATAACCTCCTCCTTCCTCGCGCGACCACCATAACACCCTCACCATCATTGCCATGCCATTAATCTCCACTTCAAAACCTCCTTGCCACTACGTAACCTCTGACTACCTCCCCCTATAAAAGCCTCTCCCCCGCCACTTTCATCCCTTGTCCACCATTATTGGGCTTAATCCTAGCTTCCCCCGCCCCTCCGGTAACAGCGGAGGGGCGGAACATTGAGGCGACGATGGATTTAGCCCGGTGTCGACCCGCGGCTCCTCCACCGCGTAGCGGCGCCTCTGGCGACCACGGAGCTCGCTGGCCTTGCTGACCAGCTGGGCGACGACCCCGAGGCTCATCTGAGCCTCATCCCAAGCAACCTCCTCCGCCAACACCTTGCTCCGGTAAGGTGATTCTTTTTCTTAGCCTTTATCCGAATTACACCTCTTCCTATCGTCACTGTCACCCTTACCTGATCTCCACCTGAGCTTCTCCATCCATCAATCATTCACGCGGACTCCTTCTCCCTTCTCCAGACCCTCCCCCGCTCCGACTCCCCTCTTCACCGGCCACCGCCTCCAGTCACCCAAGGCCTCCATCTCACTCACTCACTTCATTATGAGCACGCTTCGGCTATTTCTAACATCTGCAAGTGCTCAAGACGTCAATGATCGGAGTTGGCACATGTGCTCCGATCTTCTCCCCCGCCACCGGCAGCACTTCACCAACCTAACGATCTTGAAGCTGCCGGAGGATCGCCTTGCCACCAGCTTCTTCGCGAGGTCCCTATCTTGCTCCTCCAATGTTTAGGGGACCTCGCGGAGCACGGAGGAGTCTACAGGGGTTCGCTAGAGACCCGCCTTCTCCGGTGGGACACGACGGATGAAGACGACACAGATGCCGTCCGATCATCCGGATCGGACGGCTATGATCATACCACGTGGTACCCGAGCCTCCTCTCCAGACATACAGGCTCGGGTCCCACCTAACCTCGACCCGAGCCCCCAGTTGCTGCCACGTGGCTCGAGCCAGAGGCTGCATCCTAAGCCTGGTCCCTCACATGCACAACACGTAAGGGCCTGGGTAAATTACGCGAAAGACCTCGGAAAATTTGATATTTATATTTTGGTCCCCAGGCACGTGCCTCACGTGCGTGCCTGGGTATTTTATAGGGAAGCCCTCCAAAGATTCAGAAATTGCATAAATGCCCCCGTGCTATGGAAAAATTATGAAGGGGCCCGAGCAGTTTTTGGTATTTGCATTTAGGTCCTTCTAGTGACCTAAATGCAATATTTATCCTTTTTATTTCTTGTACTTTTATTACAATTATGCCCCTGCATTGTTTTTAGCATAACTTGAGCATCATAGGTCCAAATTGCATGATTTTAGTGTCGTTTTGATCCTTGTTTTGTCCTCTTCATCTTAGCATATTAAATTTTCTCATTTGCCACTGTTTTAAATGAAGTGTTTTTTTATGTGATAAATGAGACCTTGCTCTCCTTGTGCTTGCTCTGATTGGATGACCGTTTTAATGATAGGATTAAAATGACACTGATTTCCATTTCTATTCTGTTGCTCATAATTTTTAGGGTATATTTGTAATCTTTAGTCTGCATACAAATTCTCGTGCATTATTTTCTTACATTCTCTTATAATTGCATAAAAACCACTTAGAAATTGCATGCATCTTAGTATTACATTTTAAATTGCATAGTTCATCATATGGACCTGAACCTGAAATTAATTCACACTTGTGCTTATTTAATCGAAATTTGATAAATAAATTAAATAGATGTGTCCTTGCATTCGACCTTGGTAGACTTGCCAAGTATAAATACTCCACAGCATTCAAAGGACTATGGTTTTTGCTGAACCGAATTTGCCTCCTATACTACGACAATTTCACATTATTAAAGAGGCTGATTCGACGTTCATCACCCACCCCCTACTCCACCATGTGCCTCCCCCTCTGCCCTCGCTCCTCCCCCAGCTCCTCCCTATCCCGTCATGTACCTCTTCCTCTGCCCCCTCCTCCCTAATCTACCCCCTCCAGCCCATCTTCATCCTCCCCAACCTCACCTCATCCAGCTTCATCTTGCCCCCCAGCAATCTTGTCGAGGCCCGACCCAATGTCACGCCCCTTGCGATTCTGTTGTTGTTCTAGATGTTGTCCAACATCATGAGCCCTACACTTGAGAAGGCCTTCAGGGAGGAGACGGTTTTTCGTGGCAACGTGATGAGAGGAGATCAAGTTTGTGAGGCCATAGGGAAAGGAGGAGATCAAGTCTTGTATATAAGGAGGGGGTGGTGGCTCATTGTACACAACCTCTCTTTAGAGCGATCCTTTCCCTCTAATAAGATAATAAGCATTGTGCCCATGCTTGTGTTATTGAGTAGTTGAGTTCCTGAACATTCTTGAGCGTGTTCTTGATAATGTTGTTGAACGATTTGAAGTTTGTACATGTGCTTGTGTTGGAGTGTCTATATATGAGCAAGTACAAGTTTGAGAAAAGTTGGAGCATATATGTGACCGTTCTACTCAGGAGGACCGGCTAGATATGGGTTAGCTAACACCGTGCATGTTAAAATCAATAGCGGGTTTTTGACCATGTGATAGTGGCCATCTCAAGAAACCACCTTCCGAGACATGAAGGCTTCATAAGATCAGCTAGAAGAAATGCTCGAGGAGATCCGACAAGAAGATAAGACATTCAAGACCCCAAAATCACCAGACAAGATGGTGAGTCCTTGGAGGAGTGGAGTTCGTCGGCCAACTATAGAAGAAGTTTGTCCCAGCCAGCATGAGATCAAAGAGGATCCAGTTGTGCCTCCAAGAAGAACCAACAGATTCAAGAGGCCAAATCCCAAGTATGGAGATGCAACAGTCACTCAAAAAGAAGCAACAAAAGAACCCTCTACATTTGAGGAGGCGTTTGGAAACACTAAATGGAAACAAGCAATGTAGGAGGAAATGTATGTCCTATAAGAGAATCAGACTTGGGATTTTGTACCAAAACCTCAAGATGTGAATTTGACATCATGCAAGTAGGTCTATA
The DNA here is from genome assembly GCA_037367405.1 of Ottelia alismoides. Classification (NCBI taxonomy): domain Eukaryota; kingdom Viridiplantae; phylum Streptophyta; class Magnoliopsida; order Alismatales; family Hydrocharitaceae; genus Ottelia; species Ottelia alismoides. Next base: position 112,825 of record JAZKJV010011556.1, read on the forward strand.
AGGTAAAGACTCATCCTAACGGAACCCCGAAAAGATACAAGGCTCGTCTAGTCACCTGAGGATTCTTTTAGCATTATGGACTGAATTATGATGAGGCATTTAGCCCAATCATAAAAGTGATTACAGTTAGAGTATTACTAGCATTGACAACTAGAAAATATTGGAAGATGTGGTAAATGAATATAAAGAATGCATTCCTTCATGGAGAAGTAGATCGAGATATCTATATAGAGCAACCAAGAGGATTCAAAGATAAGAGCCATCCTCCATATGTTTACAAGATGAGGAAGGTGCTCTATGGTCTGAACCAGGCACCTTGAGTATGGTATGGGAAGATTGTAGATTTTATGTTGTAGTGTGGATAACAAGTTGCTCCATCGGATTCTAGTCTCTTTGAAAAGTTAGAGGTGAGACGTTATCCATAATACTCGTGTACATGGATGACTTGATCATTACAGGTAATGATCTAGAAGAGATTAAGAGAACTCGGGATAATCTATTCATCGAATTCTAGATAAAAGAGTTGTGCAAGCTCAAGCATTTTCTTTGTCTCTAAGTGAAGCACACTAATGAAGGGATTCTTCTACATCAACACAAATATGTTAAAGATCTTCTACAAAGGTATGGTATGCTACAATGCAAGCCTATATCAGCCCCAATGGAGGTAAGTATCGAACTTTGTGCTGAAGAAGACAAGGTATTGGAAGATATGTATGTACAGGCAACTGGTTGGTAGCTCGATCTACCTAACCATGACTAGGCAAGATATAGCCTTTGTCATTGGAGTAGTTAACCGATTCATGCAAAATCCCAGGAGGCCTCATCTAGAAGAAATAAGATGAATAATGAGGTATATAAGTGGGACTATGGATTATGGGATCTTTTATAAGAAAGGAGAGCAGTGCAAGCTTAAGGGATATTGTGATGTTGATTATGTTGGCGACCATGATAAAATGTTTTCATAGTTTAGCAAGAGACAACCGAATATTTCCCTATAAACAACTAAAGCTAAGTATAGAGTTGTAGCTATGGCAACATAAAAACTGGGTTAAAGCATCTACTGGAGGATCTTCATAAACCAATTGATTATCCAGTTCATTTATACTATGATAATCAATTTGCTATCAGGATAGCTGAGAATCCGATATTTCATGCAAGGACTAAGCACATAGAATCTCACTATCACTTCTTGAGAGAGAAGGTGCTAGAAGAAGAGATTGAGATGAAGTCGATAATGACAAAATACTAAGTATCAAATATATTTACCAAAGGACTCAGCACAACGAAGATCAAATATTTTCGAATACTGTTTAGATTGTGAAGAGTCGATATTGAGGAGGGAGTGTTAATAACCAACATCTCCTCTAATTAAGCAAGACTCTAGAGAAATCCTTTTGTTGGCTTCTTTGGGAAGTCACTTCTAACTTGTGTTCTTTGAGAAACTATTATCGGCTTCCTTGAGAAGCCATCTCCAAAATTGGCTTCTTTAAGAAGCCATCACTTGTTCTAATGTACTCCACTGTCCTCTATAAATAGACCCTTTGAGGTTAGAGTGTAAACAACCAAGAAGAAAGAGAGAAGAATAGAGTGTGTAAATGTAGAGAGTTAGAGAGAAACACCAAGTATATTAATGAAGAAAATATAGAGAGCTTGAGCGGTGTATAGTTAGAGAGTATACATGAGTGTATGTATGTGAAGTGGTGCATTGATAATGTTTGTTTCAATGTATCATTATATTGGTCTTGTAGTTTGATTCCAACAAATGGATATGCAAAAAATATTCCAGGTACTTTGATCCAGAGGCACACAGATTTTGTTCATGGAGTTTGCAATTACTGGATTTTTTTTCAACTTATAATCTTTTGATGATTGATAACGAGGGTTTTGCGAGCGGTTAAAAGTAGTGTCGATGTAGAGGAATTGCTCAAAATAAAACCCTAGTTGATCAAACAAAAATCAATAAAAAAATAAGAGAGAGAGAGAAAGAGAAGTGAATAGAAGTGATCCTCTCTCCTATTTTTATCTACGCTAATATTAATTAAATAAGTGTCTCTGGATCAAACTCGAGGAAACAAAATAGCAGGAATTAGATTTATGAAGAAAAAGGGGTATTTTTGCGTTTTTTTAATTTCTTCTCGAAGAAACGGAGAAACTTCTTTTTATTGGTTTTAACTTTTAAAATTTTTATTTGATTTTATTTTTCCAAATTTTATTTAATTTTTAAAGGGCTATTTTTCTCAAAATATTTATCTATGATATAGTACGCAACAATATAGAGTATATAGGTGATACGATATAGAAGAAAATCGCTCGAGCTACAACTCGAGAAACACTCAAAACAAGCTCAAAATGGAGTCAAAATGTGAAGAAGAAAATCTCGATGAAATCATGATAAAATCTCTCAAAAATTGAAGCAAGACAAAATATAGAAATCAATACGATGAATAATATCTGAATATATCCACAAAATAGTCCAAGAGTCAATGTAGTAAGATACAATAAAAGATAAAGAAATTCTTTCAATGAGGTCCCTAGTCAGGGACCTGATTGTAAGAAAAAGTCCAAAAGTTTACACTTAGGTCCCTGCACGGGGACCTAAATGTGATAAGGTAAAACTTCTAGATCGGTTTGAATTTTCTAAAATCTGTTAGGAGCTTTTCTGTAAATGTTCCATCGTTTCGAATTGAGTAGTCACGATTAGATCGCGAACGTGGATCTGGGCCCTTTGATGAAGACACATGGCGGGAACCTGTGCATCGTGTGTTCTTTCGTCTGTTCCCCCCCAAATCTAGAGCGGGCAACAACGATCTTGGTAATCTTCGACCGTCGGCGACCAAGCGAGCTAAAGAAGTTCTCCGGTAGGGACAGAAGGAGATGTCTTCCCCTTCAAGATCCCCTACAGTAAGGGATGGTAGAAGAAGAGACGTCTAGGGTTTGGGCTCCAGTTCTGAAGTTGGGTCTTCTTCGTGTGCAGCTGCAGGTTTGCCTTGATGGACGCAAATGAGATGTGGCATGTTGCTCGTGATACTTTTCATGAATGACTCCAACCAATATAATGCCCTATAAGAAGATGATATGGCTTGATTCTAACGAATCGACCTGACAGTTGAGTGGATTCTTGCGCAGCATACCAAGTTTAGAAATGGGTTTTTCATATCAAAAATTGAGTGCCATTTAGATCAAATTGAAAGGTGATTTTGATCGTGAATGAAGATGGGTGACTATAGATCCTAATTGAAGGATATCATGGAGGAGAAAGAAGGTTGGTTGGGATTTAGGGATTCCGTTAAATGGTTTTTTCTTCTCCAAATCCATGGAGATATATAGAGGGCCATTCACCATCCCGTTCGCCTAAATCATAACCGCCCACATTCATTCCGGATTTATTCTCCATAAAGCGCAATATTCATTTCGGATATTATTGTCATAATCGCATTTTATTACGATTTTGATTTCTCCATTATTAGAGAGATATGTAACCGAAATCTTGACCATTAAGGTCAATATTTCTAACATCTCCCACTTTGACCAATATGATTAAGATTACTTTACACTCTCACTTTTCATGGAATGTGTCTAACTTCATGGAGAAATAATTCGAGGTTCATTTTTCATGAATACCTCGCTTGACTCAAAAATTCCTGAGTCCCATCAAACCAACATGTTTGATAAGAATTTCTGCTTGTATTCCTTTTGTCATGGAATCTGCAAGCATATCTTCTGTAGGTATATATGTTACCTTAATTTCTTTCTTTTCCACTGTATCTCTTATATAGTGATAATAGATCTCTATATGTTTCCCCTTAGAACTATTTGACCCGATGTTAATCAAGCTTATCGCTGCTTGATTGTCACAGAAAATTTCGATTGGGTCATTTGCCAATCCAAGCTTTAAGTTCTCTAAGAAACGTCTGATCCAGACTGCATGCGTAGCAGCCATACTACATGCAATATATTCAGCTTCTTGTGTGTGTTTCGACACACAACCTTGTTTCTTGCTTCCCCAAGAAATAGCTGCACCACCAAACATGAATAGGTAACCCGATGTGGATTTCCTATCATCTATATCCCCTCCGAAATTTGCATCGGAGTATCCAACAACGTCAAGCGATTATGCTTGATAGACAAGTTTGAGGCCAATAGTTCCTTTTAAATACCTCAATATTCTTTTTACGACTTCCCAATGTTCTTGTCCATGATTACTTTGGTATCTACTCACTAAACTGACGGGAAAAGCTAAATCAGGTCTGGTGCATAACATTGCATACACCAAACTACCTACCGCTTGGGCATATGGGACATTCATTGATTTCTGACCTTTACCCGGGCATTGACTTTTACTTAATCGTTTTCCCATAACCATTGGTGTAGGAGCATGAGTGTTGTTCTGCATTCCAAATCTCTTTAATATAGTATGTAAATATTTTTCTTGATCCAAACTTAATGTTCTTGAGTTTCTGTCTCTAGTGATCTGAATACCAAGGACATAGGATGCTTGCCCCAGGTCCTTCATCTCAAATTCATCACTCAGTTTATGCTTTACATCATTAAGCATATCTATGTCATTTCCGGCGAGCAAAATATCATCCACATATAATGATAGAATTGTGAACTTGCTCCCACTATTCATGATATATACACAATTATCTAATTTATTTGCCACAAAACCAAATTGGATAATTATTTTATGAAACTTGAGATACCATTGTCGTGATGATTGTTTCAGACCGTACAAGGATTTCTTTAACTTATACACTTTATTCTCTTGTCCTTCTACCTGAAAACCATCAGGTTGGCGCATGTATATAACTTCACTCAATTCTCCATTGAGAAAAGCTGTCTTAACATCCATTTGGAATAATTCCAAATCCATACACGCGACTAGTGCCAAAATCATCCTTATTGATGCAAATTTGGCTACAGGAGAATATGTTTCCTGGAAATCAATTCCAGCCTTCTGTGTATAACCCTTTGCAACTAATCTTGCTTTAAACTTATCAATGGTACCATCAACTTGGTACTTTTTCTTAAACACCCATTTGCATCCTATGGACTTTCTATCTTCTGGTAAGTCACATAGTTCCCAAACACCATTCTTTTCAATCGAGTCTAGTTCTTCTTTCATGGCAGCCATCCATGATTCTAACTCGGGAGAAGCCATTGCTTCATTAAAAGATATTGGATCTGTATAATCCATAATATCTTCATCAACAGTAAAACATGAAACCTCGCATGAGTAAAAATAATAATCACTCATCCATGCAGGTTGTGTTCTGGGTCGCTTGTTGCTAGTAGCATCAGTAGCTTGACTAGGCTCCCCTATCTCTTCTAAAGGTTGATGATCATTCATAGGTTCTACTTCCATCTCTACTTCCGGATGGACTATTTCATCCCCTCCATTTTGATCTATTTCTGAGTCGATCTGATCATAAAAGACGAGTAAAGGTTCTGATTCCTCTGTTTCTTGCTGCTTTTCTTCGTGATTTTCTAGAAAGTAGCATCACGACTTTCTATCAGACCTTTTCCTTTGTGGAAGAACCTATAACCTTTAGATTTTTCAGAGTAGCCTATGAATCTACATTTTATGTCTTAAAATCAAGCTTATCTCTAAGCTGATTTGGCCCCATAACATGTGATATGCATCCCCATTTTCTGAGATGATTTAATTCTGGCTTTCTACCAGTCCATACTTCATAAGGTGTAGAGTCTACTGATTTAGTAGGGATTCTATTCTGTGTATAATTAGCAGTCAATACTGCTTCTCCCCAGAATTTCTTAGAGAGACCAGAATGAGATAACATACATCTCACTGTATTCATAAGAGTTCGATTCTTTCTCTCAGCCACTCCATTTTGTTACGGAGTATATGGTATTGTAGTCTGCCTACGAATGCCCATTTGAGTGCAATAATCATTGAACTCCTTTGAATTGAATTCTCCTCCCATGTCAGTCCTTAACACCTTAAGTCGTCTACCCAGATTTTTCTCAACTTATGTTTTATATCTCTTAAAGCTTTCAAAGGCTTCGGCCTTTCTTTCTAAGAGATAAATATATGAGTACTTGGAATAATCATCAATGAATGTTATAAAGTATTCTTTATTTTCATGTGTACATACACTTAAGGGACCACAAATATCTGAATGAACTAGTTCTAATAATTCTCTTGACCTTTGACCTTCAGAAAATGATTTTCTGGCCATTTTTCCAGTCAAGAAATGTTCACAGGGCAATGTTCTTGCACCTGTTATATTAGGTACTAAGTTCAATTTTATTATCTGGTCCATTTTTGAATTTCCTGGATGTCTTAATCTCATATGCCAAAGATCATAATCAGATAGAAGACACCCAATATAGTTCAAACTAACATTCATTGATTCTTCAGAGGTAATCACAGGAAGACAAAAAAGATCATGCTCAGGTACAAACTTCCCCATGGCAAAGACTTTGCGATCTCGGCCAATAGAGACGTGATTATTGTAGAATCTGACTTCAAAATTTTTCTTCAGAAGGACAGGTACAGAGATAAGATTCCGACGAATCCCTGGAGCGTAGAGAACTTCCTGCAGGATCATTACGCTTCCTCCAAGGTCTAACCTGTATGATCCAACACCTTCCACATCAAGGTAGGTGTTGTTTCCCATATATATCCTCTATTCACCCTTCTTTAATTCCTTGAAGTCCACTAGTCCCTCTTTTGTTTTTGCAATGTGGCGGGTTGCACAAGAGTCGATCCACCAGCCATCTCACTCAGTTGTGGCTGAGTTGTACTCAACCACTGCAATGTATTCTGGCTTGTTAGGGCCTTTCTTTCCCAGACCTTTGGATGGATCTGGCCTCTTTCCCTGCGGACAGTTGGCCTTGAAATGACCAAACTTCTGGCAGTTGTAACAAGCTCCTCATGGAGTTTTCCCACGCCATCCCTTGAACTGGCTTTGGAGGGTCATAGGTTCTTGTGATGATGTACCGCATGCACTTCCTCTTGTTCAGCTTCATACACCTCTGTTTTCTTCTTACTAGCAGCCAAGTCTTGCTCGATTGCCAACTGAGCTGGCAAATCAGTAACCGACTTAATGGTTCCATTAAGTCGTAATGTGGTAGCAGCCATATCAAAAGATGCTGGCAAACTATTAAGGATAGTCGCCACCTGCATTTTTTTTCGGGATTTCTGTTCCCGCGACGGTTAGGTCCTTAGCCATGACAATCATTTTATTTAAATGTTCAATTACACTATCAGATTCCTTCATCTTGCACGTATTGTACTTGTGCAAGAGAAGCTATACGTTCACCTCCGTCATGGAGTCGTACTTTTCCTTATCAGCATTCCACAACTCGTAGGCATTTCCATAGTTTTCGAAAACTCTAACTAAATTATCCTCCATGTGAATTAACATGAAACTACGAGCCTTTTTTGTCATTCTTGTGCCACTGCTCATAAGTTTTCTCGTAAGCTTTCTTTTCCTCATCAGTGGCTTCTTCGGAAAGCTTAGGAGTAGGGACATCAATAACACCATCAAGATTGTCATGCATAAGTCCATATCGGATTTTCCGACTCCACATATCATAATTCACACCATTGAGGTGTTCAAATTTAGCCAGTTCAAAAGCAATCAACTTGGTGGCCATGGAGGCAAATGATCTAAGGATAAACTGATAAAGAGTTTATAAGGCAATGATTGAGCAAATGAATATTGGTAAATAAACTAGATTTGACAATAAACGACAAGTTTTTTTAAAATAAAAAAAAACCATGAACATAGCACAAAAAAAGGATCATAAGGATTATTATAAACTCGGATAAACAATAAAAAATAAGATGAAGGACATCTCCTTTTTTTAAAGAAAACTTCATGATTTAGTCATGTAATATGAGTTTTTTCTAAAAAAATATGAAGAGATTGATTTTTAAAACAACACAGATCTTAGCACACAAAAAAAGCTTCATATACCACACACAAACACACATACAAGTGTATAAGATATTTGTGAAGCTAATAAAAAAATTACCAGTAACAATTTTAAATGAATAATCAAGAACAAGTTTGGCAATAAGCAGCAATAATCAAATTGAATGGTGATTTTGATCGTGAATGAAGATGGGTGACTTTACGTCCTAATGAGGTGTTTATCTGCTCTAATTTAGCGATGAAATTGATAGAATATGGAAAGGGATTGGATAAGTTCACCTGGGAAATTAAGATTATCCGAACCCTTTGGTCTTTGCCAATGAACCGGTGATGTTCATAGCTCTATGCCGGCCAAATGGAGGTGATTAAAGGTGGCGAAGTCACCTGGGAACCTCCCATGATCACCCTTCTTTCACGCGTGATTGGCCGGAGATGTCGTCACCACCTTGATCGGCTGGGGTAGAGGGAAGAAGTAGGGTAGTCGGTCAGTTGAGTCTGGTAATGGGAAAGTTAGTTCTAATGAACGGACTTTTGATTAATTTATAGACGAATCAGTGGAAGTTAGGTATACACCCTAAGGTGGGTGTATATCTTGGTTGTTAGGAGGGTGTAATCAAGGGTTTAGATGGAGTTTAGGATGAAAGACATTATGGGAATAATTAGAGGAATATGGATTGGTAGACCAGAATGCTAACATCCATTTTTATGAAGATGTGTCAGCACCTGGTTGGCCAGATGTTGAAATTCTAGTAATAATTATGTAATAAATAATAAATAGCCGTATTTTAAAAATAGGTATAAAAAGGAAAAATGTAGTTAATTTAATTACCTAAATTATAGAATGATTTATTTTAATAAATAATGTATATTTAATGAAATAAAATATCATTCTAAATTATAGTGATCTTTCTTCTCCGATGGTCGTGAGAGGTGACTGACCACCGTTATATCTGATTGTTCTTTCATATTATTCCGAGTTTGTGAGTGATTGCGCATCCACATTCGTAGAAGGTGGTTGTATCCCAGCAATCGGTATCCGAGTGTAGACGATACTGATAGGTCGTGTCCCATCAACTGGTATCAGAGCAGAGTTGGTATCGCTTCCACTCTCAATAATCGGTATTAGAGCTGGGTTCAATATTTTTTAAGGACATAATGCGGATTGGTCAGAGCGAGGGTCGAGGTCGACGAAACGATGCGATGCAACAGATGTGTAATCCTCAGAAACTGTGATATGATAGTGTCTTGGATAAATCGACCTGAAGCATTGAAGAATACTACTAAGCGATTGGTAGGATATCGTGCCAGATGGCACGTCGCGGGCACCCAGCATCGGGTGTGATGAATATGCATTTCATCATACTTATTCATGTATTTTAGCTTAAAATCCCTTCGTAAACAATTGTATATATTAATAAATCATTGTTTTTATTCTTTTTTATTCTTTTGTAAATATTGTGTAAATATCATTATTTTTAATCTAAAATAAATAAATAAATAACGGAAAAATAAAGAAAATAAATACTGTATATATGCAATAAATACATGCTAACTCTAACCATGAGTGAAGGTCAAGACTCGATGTGATCGATAAGGAATAAAGTAGGGGAGATAAGGCCTAGTGTAGAAAAATAAAGAAAATTAAAGTTCATCCATTCTTCATGTACAAATTACACATAGATCATCTATTTTGTATATACAATTTTAATCTATTTTATGTATCACTCCATTCATTCCAAATAAAAATATTTTCTTCTTGGCAATTGTACTTAAAAATAAGTTGTAAATATTTAAAATAATTGCAAAAAAGTTCATTGTGCAAATAATGACACTTTGAAAAAGCCGTAAAATCAAACTTCCCATACTCATATCTTCTCCATAAATACTAAAAAATAAGCAAACTCACTTTCATTGTACTCAAAATAAAATAAGCTTCGAAATGACAGTGGTTTCATTACAATTGGAGTTAAGATGCAAAATGTGGCTTTTGGAGTGTATTGTACAACGTGCCTATACTATATATTGTGTAAATATTGTATTTTGTTTATTTTTTGTACATATTTGTGAGTATTTTATCTTTAAATACTTGTAAATATTGTATTTTATCCAACTAAAATAAAAATTAAAATTACAAAATTAAAAATCACCAAAAATAAAATAGTGTATATATTGTACAAATACCACTATGTATATTGTAAATTTACCTATTTATCTAACCTAGTTATGTATTTCGTAAAAATAAAATAAAAATATATTTAAAATCTTGGTAAAATATGTAAATTAATAAATTAATAGATTCTATAATTATTTGTAAAAATATTTTATTAAAAATCAAGTTGTTGTATATATAGGTATATTTACCAATGAATAAAGGGTAATATTTATTTTAACCTACTAAATCAATTTATTTAATTATTAAATTTCACCATAAATAAGATTATTTATTTATAAACATTTTTTATCTACACTATTTATTTATTTAGCTTCATTTAATAACTGATTTTTAATTTATTTAAATTTTCTTGCTTTTTTGTCTTTTTCTGACTTTTGTCCTATTCTCGGAGCCACCCTATTGGGCAGACCGAGGTTTGTTGACCCAGGTCAACCCCTCCTTTACCCGCATACCCGTGTGGATCTGCCCGTCGGAGCTCCTTTCCACCTTTTGCCCTCACTATCCAACCATCTTCAACCTTTGATTTCTTCTTGAATCTTTTTGCCTGAATAACCCTCTACTCTGCACGATCATCTATTTTGAATGTAACACCTCGATCCGGCCGTGACCCCTCTTCCAAATCCACCGGATGCCTTCTGCTATAAAATCTCTCCTCAACTCAGTTGCCTTTCGAGATCCATTTTCCACCCTAATTTCGTGTGAGATAGAGTCAAGGAGAGAGAGGCAGTGACATGTCGTCTCCTCTACAATCGGGAGTGTGGAGTTAGGCATTGGGAGACGAGATCTAGCTACCTTACCAAACCTGCGCCGCCACGATCGAGTTTCTCTGCCAGTCACAGCGAATTAAGGCGATCACCATCCTCCTTCCATCCTTAGGTAGATCTCGGTATTTTCTCGATATTTTTGTCTTTGATTTCGCTTTGATTTCCAGTAAGTAGTATAAATCTGATCGCCATTAACATTAGAAATTTCTTCATCCTCTCCCATACCTGACCCCCTCTAGATCAGAACAGATTTGGAGTTCAACATCCTTCCAATCTTCGTCCGTCGGAGGTCTTCGTCCACCTCATTTCTTTGTGTTTCAACACCTAATAAAGACGATTGGAGAAGCTACTCTGAACCGATCCTTTTGTAGGGTTTAGGAGCGCAGCTGGAGCAGGAACTCAAGGTCTGGAGGTTTACTTTGAGCTGCAGACTTCTTGACCTTTAGATCTTCATCGAGCTATCATCGAGCACCTTGGAGCCATCAGATTGATAGAGGAGCATTGCGGGAATGAGGATTGATCTTTAGGCGACAACTTGAGTTGATATTAGCTGAGATTCAACCGATCGAAACTCAATGGAGTAGACCTTCATCCGAGTTCCTCCAGATGCCTTCTGATCTGCACGATCAAGAACATCTCCTCCAAGTGCATCTCATTTGTTCATTTGCGCCCAATTCCAAGCCGTGGATCGCGTCCCTAGAGCAGATCCAATTCATTCATGTGCATCCTCAACTCAGCCATCCGATCTGAATAAAGACCAGTCCAGCCATTTGTTTCTCCGCGTATATAAGTGGCATAATTTCACTTTATCCCTGCTTTTATTTTAGGGATTTTTACTCGGCAGACCCTATAATCTTTGCCAATGACCTCTACGACCTTTGAAACATCGATATTCCTCCCTCGACCCTGTAAACTTACTAACCCTTACCCTACAGACCCTATGGTTAACCCTCGTCCATTTACCCGTTAAAACTAACCGGATTCCGTTATGTTCTTTTACATTATACCCATTTTGTTTGTAAAATTTACATTCAATGACATTCCCCTCTCCCTCCTCCTCATATATGTTTCCCACCCCCTCGCTCTCGCCCTCCCCGCCGTCCTCCTCGAAGCCTCAGCCCCCGCCGCACCGCCCGAAGCCCCAGCCCTGCCTCCCCTGCTCCCCTCCACCCGCACCGCCCGAAGCCCTGGCCCCTGATCGCATCCCCTGCTCCCCCCACCCCGTCGCTTGATGACCCCTCCCCTCCCGCAACCTTCTCAAAGCCTTCGCCTCCTCCTCCTGTTGACTGCCCCGCCTCCCCCACTCCCCCACCCTTCCGCTCGATTCCCCCCTCCTGCAGCCTGCTCAAATCCCCCGACTCCTCCTCTCATCGTCTGCCCCGCTCCCCCCACCCCGTTGCTCGATGCCCCCCTCTAGCTGCCTTTTCGACCCCCCTATTGCCTCTGTTGATCGACCCTCGCCAACCTCCTCCCCTCCCGTTCCCCTACTCGAAGCCTGTCGACCCCTGCCAACCTCCTCCTCTCTCTCCCCCTGCTCAAAGCCAACTTCCTCCAGTTGATACCCCCTCCCCACCGCCAACCTGCTCCAGTCGAGCCCCCCCCCCACCCCACAGCCCAGGTCTCCCCCACCTGCCGCCTGGAAGCTCCAGATCGAGCGCCGCCCCTCGAGCCCCCTCCCCTGGTAGAACCCGACCCACCCGCTGGTCCAACTGAGGCAGAGAAGCCTCCTCCCCTCTACCTGTGAGGGAGGAGAGAGGCGGTACACATTCTTTTCTCGCGATCGTGGATTAGTTAGATTAACTCATTTAACCCAAGGAAGTTAACTCTAGATGTGTCAATTTAACGGTAGGGTTTGTTGGGTAAGACAGAGCAAGTTTACTGGGTCAAGGGAGGAATATCAATGTTTCAAAGGTCGTAGAGGGCATTGGCAAGGATTATAGGGTCTGTCGGGTAAAAATACCTTTATTTTATTTTGTAAATAAGTCCTAAAAGACATGTGTCACTCTTTTGTTGTTGGTTTAATTGCACTGAACCCCTTTATGTTTGTTTTGTTTACATTTTGGTCATGTTTGCTTGTATAAGCGTGCCCATCACGTGACACTTTGGCTAAATTGCAAGTTCTGTCCTGTGTTTTTTTGTTACTGCTAGGCCCTCTAAAATAAAATAATACCTTATAGGTCTGTGTCCGCGCACCTCATGTGCGCCGGCATGTCCTTTGGGCAAATTGCACAGTTCCCCCCAGATTTTCTTAGTTGTTGTCTGATCAGTAGAATAATTACGTTTCTTTGCATGTATACCCATGTGAACCAATATTTAATTTTGGTTGTTTATTTAGATTAATAAATATTAATTCATCTCTAAAAAATCTAAAAAATACCATAAGCTCCTACTAAGTAGAATTAGCTCCAATAATTTTATTTTTAATTTTTGATTAGTTTTATTATTTTTGAAAAATAAAAAAGTCTAGTTTTTTCTTATTTGTAGAAAATAAATTAAAAATATAAAAATGTGTGAAAAAGTCTTAAATTATAGTGTGGGCTTGTTTTAATATGTTTTAATTTCTATATAAATTCTATATTTTATGTCCTTAAACCAAAAAATGCAAAACACTAAAAATGCATAAAAATTCACATGCAATCACAGAAAGTTCATAAAAAATCTATAAAATACTTTAAAAAAACTAAAAAAATGCCTCTGATTATGTATATATTTCATATATTTTTGTAATTGTTCTATAATATAAAATCACAAAAACATTCTCTTTGTTTGATGTTCGTTATTTTTACTAATTTTAATTGTTTTAAAAATCCTAAAAAAATAAAAATACTCCAAAAAGCACATAATAGTATAAAAACACTAAAAATCTAAAACGAATTTTACTTTGCTTTTCATACATTTTGCTTTATTTTAAAAATCTAAAAAGTTGCTTCTCTTTATATTTCTTTTATTACTTTTTCTTTGTTTTTATTTTCTGTTATTTTAAAAATTAAAAACATTTGCAAAAACTAAAAATCATAAAAAATGCATAATAAAAAAACCATAAAAATTAAAAAAAATAAAAATTCATAAAAAATTAAAAAAGATAAAAAATCATAAAAAACCAAGAGTTGTTTGCCTTGAGATCTCTCTTTCATTTCTTTGATTTTCATTGAATTGAATAACCCTCGGGATTCATTGTTGCTTTCTTGAGTTCGATCATGTAGGCTATACAGATATATAAATAGCAAATCATTGATTCTTGCTTACATTTCTTCTTTGATTGTTTGCTTGAATTTGAATAAAAATTAAATAATTTTTGTTTGAGGGAAATTAGGGTTACATCGATATATATCTTGTGGTGGATTGCATCTTGTTGAGGAGTGAACACTCATTTTGAATTCTGCGTGGCGTGAGGGAGCATACACAAAGCTTGCAGGATCCGATTTGTCGAACACTGAAAGTTCCCCAAGATCGGACTTAGGGATTCATTTGAGATCTCTTTTACTTGCTTTTCTTATTTTACCTCATGTCCACATGTTTGTTTGTTTCTTATTTGTCTATATTATCTGCTTTATTTTCTTTCTCTTATTTTTGTTTACATATTTTTATAACTTTGATCTGACACATTTCTTGTTTCTCTCTTTCTTGCGACGGATCGACGAGCAAGGGCGACATTCCTAGGAACGTCATCACACCGAGCGAAGCGGAGTTGGCTCATTTCTTCACCGAGCGGCAGGAGAGCATAGGAGAGAAGAAGCAAGAAATTTGGAGGATCACTTGAGAGCTTTTATTTTTAGTCTTCTATTCATTTTATTTTTGTATAAATTTGTAATAATATGTTGACATTTGCCCTTTTTCTATTTTCTATGCCATTATATACCCTTATGTGTGTGGGGGCATGTTTCGCCAAAGTCTCGGTGCACTTGGGGGACCTCACCGGATTTTGTTTTCTTCGACTTTCTTTTTATTTATTTTCTCATGATTTTTTGTGCTTGAGCCCTTAGAAGTAGGTTATATTATCTTGGCTGAGCCAGGTAATCGATTAGGTCTACATCCTTAAATAAGAATATCTGTTCTTATAGCTTAGTTCGTAGGATTGGACTAGTCAAATAAACATGTTCTTGTTCGCTAATAGAAGTTACTGCTTAAGACATTTCTGTTACATTATTTAGGTTAGTTTATTTTCTTGTCTTTTATTTTATGCGATGATCATTTTGCATGTAGACTGTTGGAGCAACGTAAGCATCTCTTTACTCGTGCATGCATCATTGATTTCCGTCACATCGACTTTTCCGACTTCCTCCCTTGATTTTCTCTCAGTTAATAAATAAAGGAATTTGAAAATTTATTAGACCATTTTTTTGAAAAAGATCCAAAAAGAGATAATCAAATAAAAAAGGGGCTGCTAATTTTCACTCGACCCTAGAACTAAACATAAGGACAAATCATTCATTATTTTGGAGAGAGTAACCCACTCATTATTTGCAGATACTTACCTCCAGATATAATGAGTGAGGACGCAACCATAAGTTTAGAGCCTAAATCCATGGACTTGTACCTATGATCCTATACATCACTCTTTGGTGCATGGTTGAGATGAAAACGGCTCACAATGTGTGTTTGGTAGTTAGCAACTTCATGTAGATTCACTAAAATAAGACTGAAAAGTTAATTGACCGAACTTTCACGGTCTTTACATGTGTTCAATTGGTGAATCGGGGGGTTGTTTTGTGTTTGTTTGCTAGTGATAGAGATCCCTCTATGCACTTCGTGCCTTCATTCTATTTTCTTCTTCTTGTTTGACCTCGTGTTCACTCATCTTGCATCTTGTTTTCGAAGATGTCGGATTTGAGTAGTGCTCGGACTTTGTGAGATTATCTTTATACACTCCACTCCATTCATTTTCACCAATTCAGTATGACTCTCTTCCCGAATTCACTTCTTTTTCTACTTCTCTACTTATCTTGTTAATAAATACCTTATTTTAGATTGAATCTAATCTCTAAATATCATTTGAGACTCCATCTATTCTGAGGACTAATCGAGTGCCTTGCACATTTTTATAAACTGATTTAGATTCAGATGACTTGATGGCGTTACCGAAGGGAAAGGGACATATTACTAAGCAGCATGAGATCAACTCGACGATATTGGCATTTATTCATGCCATTCAAGCCCAACTTACCGAGCATGCCAACATCCAAACTGGACTGAGAGACATGATCTTAGAGCTGAGACATGATCGAGCAGAGAGGAGAGAGGAGAATGGACAAAACCATGGAGGTGGCAATGAGGAGCCTATCATAAGCAACCCAGAGTGGAGCCGATGCCCATATTGAGAGATGCATATAACCCAGGAGCAGGACACACGATGACATGGATACAGATTCATGTGGTTCATGGGCATTTCGGACTAAATCCCACCATGCTTCCATTGCTCCCTATATTCCATGGGAACATTCACGAGGATCCGTATATTCACTCCAGCAGTTCGATTGCATTTGCAGCATGATCCACTACCCCCAACATCCCGTTATAGGTAATGAAGATGACCATCTTTTCGTTTAGCCTCATGGATACAACATTGTATTGGATTAATCATTTGGGAACGGTTGTCACATCTCGAGAAGAGTTGAGGTCTGCTTTTCTTAGCACGTATTATCCATTAGGAATGCCTTAACCAAATGCAATCGTTGATAGCTAACTTCTCCCAATAGTCCCATGAGCCTATTCACGAGGCATGAGAAAGATTCAAAGAGTTGACAGAGAAGTGCCCCCACCACGATATTCCAAAGATGAGCTTTGTGTAGAACTTCTTTAGGTGTTTAAGCTTAAGAGAACTAGAGATTGGATTGGCGGACGCTGCTTATGGGGGTTCACATTTCAACAAGGATGAGGACATGCTATATCATATTTTTGAGGAGATGACAGAGTGCTATGCAACTCTTTCTTCTTCACATGCTTTCCAGAAGCACCCTCTTCTTTCTTCTTCTTCATCAGCACCCCACAAGATCGTCGACATGACGTCATCTCTTGATGTGGATAGGGTGGACAATGTCAATCTGACCATTATTGAGAATCACCTATCCAGAGTTTACATAATTGAGAAGCGATCACAAGATCTTGACAAATTACAAGTGATCAAACATAGGACAAAGCAGCTGGACAAGCTTGATGAGATTACCCACCATCTGGAGCTTCTTGTGAGTACTATCAGCTCGTGTCAGAGTCAGAGTACCACAACCGGTAGTCCTGCAATGGAGCAACCTAGTTCGTCTACTACTTCAACCCAGCAAAGTACCGGAGACACCTCTTCTAGCGTTCAACACGTGTACTACATGCAAACGCCAGATCAGGTCCAACCGCAACCTACCCAGACTTGCGTGGTATCGTATTTACCCAGGCACCACTATATTCTCGAGCAGTTCTCTCCAACTCCACCTCACATCTAGGAGGTGAACGGTATTTGGTTTGATCGTGATCGCAGTCATCCCCATCCATCAGGGCATGGTCAGTCTAGTTTACAGCTGGGTCAGAGGCCTATTCACTACCATTAGGGAGGGAGACCACTGCTCCAACACCAGCCTTCACAGCCTCACCAATATCTGTATCCGCCATACTTTCATACTTGGAGACATGGATACTAGCAGTTTATGTAGCATGCCTACTCATATCAGCCAAATCCTTAGCAACTTGCATATTCTGGGTAGTTTTACTCACATCCTCCTCCTCTTTATTCATATCAGCAGCATCAGTATTCTGGGTACCAGCCTCCACATTATCAGAGCCACGTTCAATTGTTGAACAACCTGAGGCGACTTCATTGAACCTAACATTAGGCCAACTCGTTATTCTGATGAAGAACATGGATGATTTGACCCAGCGGATAGATTATTTGAGGACAACCAAGCCCGATATTCTTCACTGTAATCAGGAGCAGGTAGCTCATGGTCCATCCACTTCCGAGACAAGTATGGCATTTGATTTTACATATTTATATGATGCCATTTCTCCCGGGAGTGGTAGGAGATTGTAGCCACCGGCATCAATGGGATTGGGACAAAGCCATTGAGAGAGCTTCACCGCTTATACCATTGATGAATCCGTGATTCATCATACTAAAAGATGAAAATAGAGCTTCATTCTCGAGTAACTAACTGCATTTCATCATTTATTTTGCATTCTTACCATTCATGCACTTAGAAATAATATCTGCATTTTAGCATGAATAATTACATTCATAATCATCTTCATATTTCCACCCAATTTATGCATTTTTAACTAAATCATGCTAACTCCTAATGACTTCAAACCACCTCCGTTGTGTACATATTACTAATAAGAGTAAATGAGAAATACAAAAAATTACTAACTCGAATAATTGGCCCATGAGACAAAACTCTAATTTCAAAAAAGGCAGACTAAAATGCTCATATCTTCCTCATACAGTATCCAATTTAGGTCTACTCACATTTAAAGTAATACATATTCAAAGACCTTTAAAACAAGACTAATTTCATAAACATCGGAGCCCATATGTGAAAGTTGGGTTTTGGGCCTCTTTTGAGCATTTTGTGTTTTTGAGTTTTTGACTTAATATTTCATGTACATAATTAACCTTTTTCTTTTATTTCTTTTTCAACTATATTCTTTGATGAATTTTTAATAAAATGCACAAAAATCCAAATTCAAAATGAGATAAAAATAAAGAATCTGACCAAGTCCGAGTATCCTTTGTGAGTCTATGCAATTATCCTCCACTTTCTTCTTTATTTTCTTCTTTTATTTTCTTATTTATTAAAAATCCAAAAAATAGATTATTGTGTAATGATTTTATCGTTATTTTTCTCGATTTTTCTCTTAATTAAAAATCACAAAAAAAGTACAAAATCTAAAAATCAAGGTATTCTATGTATATAGAGTACCCCCAAAATATCATTTTGCACAGATGACCTCTTTTGCTCTTGATCCCTTCATGAAAGTTGTAGTTCTCATTGAGACGAGCAACTTTTGCGAAGAAAACTTTTTGATCCGAGCTTGTTTGCTATTTCTTTTGGATTTTTATTTTCTTTTTATTCTTGACTTTTCTGGAGCTGACACGTGACAACTCCTGGAGCCACCGCGTGTCACTCGCTTTTCTAACCCTTTTTTTCATTTTTTTAAAAATAAAAATAAAAACGACACGTGTTGGTCACTTGCCCCCTTCGCACGTGCCCAACATGTGCCATCGGTCTTCCTTCCCCATCTGTTTCGCAACCTTTGTCAACTCTCTCTCTCTCTCGTGCGTACATCTCCCCTTATCTCGCTACTGGCCGCTGCTCCGCAATCACCGCATCCGACCCCTTTCGCCAACCACCCTTATCTCCTCTACCACATCCAATATAAACAACCCAACCTGAAGGAGATCAACATCCACCAATCAAGGAGAAAAGTCCCCAAGCTCCTAAGTCGACCAAAGTGATAGCAAGGTTGAGTTCAGGTTGAGCCAAGACTGGCACCATCTCAGGCGAGATCCAGGAGCATTTCAACTCCTACTGTAGACTCCTGACGCCGCTGCCCAGTTCCATCTCTGCCGCGTTGTTGAACAAGGATCGGAGGGTAGGCTCCTCCTCCCATGCATTCGACTCCATTCGCAGGTAACCTTTCTTCTCCCCTTTGGTTTCTTTTGTTTTCTTGTTTATCCTATGTTCTTCTTCCCTTCATTTCTCTGTTACTTCCCCGCACATCATCAATTCACCTCCAGGGCCATCATGCATTTCGACAACCTTTTCCCCTCCGTTGACTTCACCCCGATTGCAACTCCTTTTGCGCCTCGCCCACCAGCTTCTTCAGATATGACGACCGCCTCACCAAAAGAGGACCACAACTCCGCCCTCACCATCAGCTTCGTCGATGCCTCAAATAGTGGCTCCGCTTCATCTCATCGCCATCGCCGCCCGTTCCACTTGCAGGTCTTAGCCGCATCACCGAAGCATCCTTGCCGGAGGTTCAAGCATCTTCGACCAACACTTCCATTCGCCGCCTCCATTGACCTTGGGTTCTACGTTGACGACCGCCCGCTCTCCATCTTCGACCACCGGCTACACATTCGCCACCAAGCCGATGCTCTGACCTCGCGCTTCCACGCTACTCCAGTAGCTCTTCAGCGACCACCACCTTGCAGCTCGACGTGCAGCAACCGCGCTGCTGCTGTAGCGCACCGCCTCCACATCTTTAACGTCCGCACGCATGCTGCCCTAGAGAAACGCCTCCCCTCTGTCCTCGAGCGTGTGTCGCATGAGGGTCGAGCTTCGCCAGTGCGAGTCACCTTGCCTTCCGCCCTCAACCTTGAAGCGACCAGCGGAGAACCCGCCAGCTTAGTAGGCCTCCTCGGGCTGTGTGCCCGCACGTTTGGTACTCAACCCCACCTCACGTGCAAGGCACGGGAGGGCTGGGGTTATTTGCAAGATTACCCCCTGGAATCCAAGGAATTACACTGACGCCCCCGCCCATCTGAAGTCACGTACGAGTCACGTGCCGGTTGGACAATTTGCAACAAAGCCCTTGTAGAAGAACCGCATATCCGAAGAGGCCCCTCCATTCGTGCCCCCTGGAAATCTTGCATGTATACCCTCCTGGATATAGGTAATTGCATACTAGTTATGTTAGCATCTTTTTAGTATCAATTTTTATTTCTGTAATTGCATTTGGGCCCCTATGTTTGCATATTTATTTGAACAATCATTCATCATCATTTCATTATTAGAAAAATAGTATTTTGTTCTTCAATTAATCCTCTACATAATGGCATGCTTGTGATATTTGTATTCTCTACAGTTAATTAATAATTAATATTCTTGCGTAAAATTGCATATTTTGCCCATTCTTTGATCTGAAATTTATAAATAATTTACCATAGCTCCAAAAATCACCAAAAAATCAAGGATCGTAGAATTGATCGATAATTACATTGTGCCCGAAAAGAATTGAATTTGCTTGCATAGTTTGCTTTATTAAAATCATTTTGTACATTTCAGTAGTTAATTTTTAATATGTATTAAATTCAAAATTTTTAGAGTTTAAGATTTTTCTGAGATAGATCATCTAGTGATATATCTTGGATTATTTCATGAAAATAAGTAGATTTAATATTTATTATAATTAATTATGAAAACATACTTCTTGCATTCATAAATTCATTATTTATTCATCGTGCATCCAAAAATTCCAAAAAATATAGTAGTCTAATTTCATCATATTTTACATTTTGGTCAAGTTTAAGGATTTTTGGAATTCATTTGATCGAAATTTGCAATTTGACCCTTGAACTTTGCCAAAATTACATTTACCTCATTTATTGCATTTAAAAATTAAAAAATACATCGAAAACATAACTTTGAGATTGACTAAGAACCATTCTAAGGAGAAAGTTGCCTCCCTGAGTTCGACCTTGGACTTCCCAGGTAAAAGAAGGTTAACCGCTTGCGTTTAATTGAAACAAATTATTAAAATCTGTGGTTTTCGAATAACCCTTAACTTCCCGACTGCAACGAACATCTTTTAATGGTTAGTTTGTTTAAATTAAAAGGGTACTCCTCATGTTCGTCAAATGGCATCAGTGCTCAAAGCCATTGTTGTTAGGGAATTCAGAGGCGTGTGTTCACAGACTACGCTCTTAACACCCTTTCTATCACTCCTCTGTTCACATCGTGCTCTTAGCCTTTTGACATAGAGAATGGCGGATTGGGGTGATTCTTGCTCGGATTCCGCAAGCTCCTTATTGAACTCTTCAAACAGATCATCCTCACAGGTTCAGGGACACTCCTCCCCTGAATTTCCTTGGTTTCATGGACACTCTTTTTGTGGGACTAAAGTCAATAATTCATTTTTCATTCTGAAGGCTCATATCAACCCTCTCTTCTCTTGCCACATCGAGGAAGACTCTCACCTCGATTCTTCTAGATCACCTTCTCAACCAACTATTAATTCAAACCCTTTGTATTCTGAAAGTGAGAAGACCAAGACAACAAGATGCCTCCTAAGAAGGTATGGACGATGAGGGAGATCATGACACATTGAGGGACATTCTAGCCAGACTTGCACAAGCTGAACAGAGAAATGAATTACTCAGACAAGAACCTGGATAATTAAGAAATGAGGGGAGATCGATGAGAGATACCTACAATCCCAGTGCTGCACAGAACGAGAACTGGCTCAGACCGGTAGTACCGCCAAATGCTGGAGAATTGAAGCCTCACTTCTTGACACTCTTGCCAAAATTTTATGGCAACGCCGTAGAGGAACCCTACATGTTCCTGTAAGAGTTTGAAATGGTATGTGGCAATCTAGGATGACCTGGTGTAGCACGGGATTACATACATCTTAGAGCCTTCCCCTTTGCTATAGCAGACAAGGCCGCCTATTGGCTAAAGAATTTGGGTAAGGTAGTCACCACGTAAGATGTATTGAAGGACCTCTTCCTTAAGAAGTTCTACATGTTGAGTAGAACTAATCAGATGAGGTCCCAGATATCAAGTTTCATGTAGATGTCCCATGAGCTTTTCCACGAGGCATGGGAGAGATTTCAAGGACTTGATTTAGAAATACCCAGGTCATGATATTGACCGACCCATATTGGTCCAGAACATGTACAATGGATTAACTCCTGAAGTCCAAGGATTGTTGAATGCTGCCTGTGGAGACAACTATCTGAACAAAGGAGCTGATGCAGTATGGATGGTTTTAGATCAGATGGTAGAAACTAGTCGCACCAGATCATCAAGCAAGGCTTATGGAAAGCCATCTCCCTCTCACGTATCTCAGGAGGTGGTAAGAACATCTGTACCTGATTTGGAGAATGACCTACTCCCCAACACGGGGATAATCGGTGATAAGTTAACTAAGGTTGACCAGATAGAGAAAAAAAGTAAGTGAAATACACAAGCTCATCGAATGGGAGAACCTCGCCAAGCTTCCAAAACAGATGGCAGAGTTAGTTGATCGGGTATCTAAGGATCAAGATACCTGCCTCATCTGCACCTCCTGCTCCCACCTACCGAGTGCATCACATTTAGGGGAAGCCCATGCAGGAATCTTATAACACATGGACTCCGAGTCAGCCTGAAGTCCATGGGAGCCAATTCGCAGAAACGATCATCAAAATAGTCACCGAAGATTCCCCACAAGTATGAGAGGTGAATGGGGTCTGGTACACCAATAATCCCAATGTTACACAACACCACCAACAACAGTGCCTATAGTACCCCCCTTAGCCTCAACATCACTAGTTTCAAGCCCCTCAGCAGCAACAATACCCATAAACAAAACCAGTATCGTCAGCAGGTGCACCATGGACCTAACAGACCGCAGCAGGGTCATCAGCAGCAGTCCTCGAGGCAGGACCACGGAGCCTCATCTTCGAGTACCTCTGACTTACAGAGGATTCTGGAGGACACCAAACTCATCCGCAATGAGTAACATGATCAGAGAGCCGACATCAATCAGCTTTTACAATGGCACGATGAGATCACTGCACCCAAGATCTCCATCCCAACACAGGTTCATGTTAATCCTAATAATCTAAACCAAGGACAGAATTGCCAAAAGGATTAGGTATATTATTTCAATTCTTTAGAATCAGATCATGAGATCCTATCACATGGTATTCACCATCTAACTCTCAGGAGCGGTAGGACCGTGCAGACCCCTGATCTGGCATGGTAGGATGGAGCAGAGGATACCGATGAGCCAACCCCTCTAGATAGCTCAGAGGAGGAGGATCATCACCACCATCAGCGTCTTCAGGATCACCATCCTCAAAAATCTAAAAGATCAAGAAAATATATAAAGAAGAATAAAGCGACATCGAGCATGATCACGATCATCGAGTCTTCAGGAGATGAGAAGAACACCTTAGATGCATCACCAGCAGTTTTTCCAGCTTAGTTTTAGTTCCATTTCATGCATGTCAGTCGAGTCCTGTTCTGAGTCCGAGTCAGAGTTAGAGTCATGTACAAGTGAATTTTTCCAATAAAAACTCAAATGATGATATTTCTGTTTCACATCATGCACTTCCCATTCCTTTCCCTCATGCTTTATCTACAGGAAAGAAGAAAAATTCTCAAAAAATGATCTTAATATTTTAGAGATGGAAAGGATGTGCAATGAGAATGTTAAAGATGAAATACCTTTCCTTCAATCAGTGGATATAGTTCCTGCATTCAAGAAGTACCTAAAGGTGAGATGCACACATGTTAGGACTAGCAGGAAAAAGAACACTCGAACAGTGAAGCATGTATTGTCCATAGCCACTACCTGTGCGATCAGTAATGAGATTCCAAGGAAGAAGAGAGATCTGGGATCACATTTTGTCACCAGTCAGATCGCTAACACATCATTTTCTAGTACTCTACTTGATAACAGATCCTCGATCAATTTACTGCCATATTCCCTCCTAGATCATCTTGATTTAGGACCTCTGAAGATATCGAGAGCACTCTTACAATTCGTAGACCGGTCAATTAAGATGCCTAAGGGAATGTTAAAGGACGTTATCCTTAACATTGAGGGGAAGAAATACAAGGTGGACTTCACGATCCTAGACATGGAATGTCCCCGAAGATGGCAAGATTCCTAGATCATACTTGGTCGCCCTTTTCTGAGGACGGTCAGAGCTATCTGTGATTATACTATGGGGAAGATATGCTTTCATGTACATGATAAAAGTGTAGAATTAGAGACATAACAAACAAAATGGCAAAGATCCGATTCAGAGAGCAGTACAGAGTATCTCTCGTCAGAATCCGAGTGCTACAGAGTTGACTCGGCTGATCATTGGCAGCACCGGACAGCTTGGATTGACATGTCCCTCTCACTAGGATAGGACAATGTAGATGAGGCTGCTAGACAGTTCCTGCAGAATCAAACATTATCCATAGGAGAAGTTTCTCATGCATCTCCTTACGCCCTTGATGACTCCGAAACCAACATAGACTTATCAGACATATTCTCTTCAGGTCAATCAGAGGATGAGGATGATGATTCGGAGGTGGCCTTTGCCGACTGCTTGGACACTTTTGATGATCTGACTCCAGAGCTGACTCAGTTGATGGCCAGTACTTCAAAGACAGACCCATCCACTATCGGCACAGAACCAAAGTTGATTGAGCCAGATGTTCTTGATACCACACATTACCTGATCTCAAACCATTATCCACCACACTCAAATATGCCTTCCTTGTGAGCCCACCTCGAAAGTTTCCGATAATTATCGGTTCTAGCTTGACTGGAGAACAAGAATCTCGCTTGCTGAGATTCTTGAAAAGAACCGCAAGGCCATAGGCTGGGGCATGTCCGATCTTCACGGGATTAACACCACTTTGTGCTCACACCATATTTACCTTGAGAAGGTGCTAAAACCTCTCGTGAGTTCCAGCATAGGCTGAATTCAAACTTACGAAATGTGGTCAAGAAGGAAATTGAAAAATGGTGTGATGCGGGGTTTATATATCTCATCTCTAATTCAAAGTGGGTGGCACCACTTCATGTAGTCCCTAAGAAGGTGGAACTTCAGACAGTCACCAACTCGGACGGAGAGGAGATTGCGACATGGGTACCCACATCATGGCATGTATGTGTGGATTACAGACGCTTGATGCTGCGATGAAGAAGGATCATTTCCCCTTACCCTTCATAGACCAGATCCTAGAGAGATTTGCGGGGAAATAATTCTTCTGCTTTCTAGATGGGTACTCGAGCTATAACCAAGTAGCTATCGCTCCATAGGACCAGGAAAAGACCACCTTTCATCTCCATTCAGTACATATGCATTCAGACGCATGCCCTTTGGGTTATGTAATGCACCAGGGACTTTCCAGCGATGCATGATTACAATATTTGCTGAGATGGTTGGTGATTTTTTGGAGGTCTTCATTGATGATTTCTCGGTCCACGACGACTCATTTGATACTTGTCTATCTTATTTAGATCGAGTCCTAAGAAAGTGTAGTGAGGTAAATCTGGTGCTCTCTTGGAAAAAGAGCCATTTTATGGTTCGAGAGGGCATTATGTTGGGGCATGTCATCTCCAAGAGGGGAATGAAGGTTGACCCTGCCAAGGTGGATGCATCAAGAAACTTCAACCACCAACCAACATTAAACAAATGTGTTCATTCCTTGGGCATGTTTATTTCTATCGTCGATTCATGATGAATCCACGATTCATCGCCTTTATTCTTTTATTTTAGCCTCTTTTCCTTAGTCAAACACCTGTAAATGCCACTATGGCATAAAATTACCACTTTGCATGCATTTGTTAAAATTACATTTTTAACACTTTTTATACATAAATAAAAAAATAAAGAAGAAAAGAAAAAAGAAAAGAAAGGATGTATTATGAATAAATGCATACTAACTCGAACCCCGAGACAAGGTCAAGACTTGACCTGATCGACCAAGAATAAAGTAGGGGGAGATAGGGTCTTCCATCAAAAATCCAAAATTATTCTGTAAATATTTTTCATGTATATTTGCACAAAACTTATATTATTTTATTTGTACATAATTTGACCTCAAATTAATTATTTTTGTAAATAAAATTGTTAATAAAAATGTGTTGTAAATAATAAAAATAAGTGTAAAATAAAATAATGTATATATTACATATAATCACACCCAAAAAAAGCTACAAAGCGATAATTGAAACACCAATTCCGGCTCCGTACGAGCTCAAATTGAATCAAAATCACTTCCACTATACTCTAAATTAAATTACCTTTCAAATGGCCATGGTTTCATAATTTTTGGAGTTACCGTTAAAAAGTCAGTTTTTTGGGGTGATTTGTGCAGTTTAACCAATATTTGTTGTACATATTTATTAATATTTATTTTTAATGTACATGATTGTAAATATTTTTTATTAAAAATAAAAAATATATAATTAATTAAAAAAAGATATAAAAATTATTTCCTTATTTGTGCATATGTATATTGTATTATATGTACATAATGTGTGTATACAACTAAGTTCCTTAAATAAAAATCACCAAAAAAATATCTCACATTAATTAATTAATTTAATTTAATTACAAAATTCATATTTAATTATTTGGTTTATTGGATTTATTTGAATTAATTGATTTAATAACTTACCATGTATATTAGATTTGATTCTTTACCTTTAATGGTCACCATTATTGTGGTTAATTGATTTCCATTATTTACTTAATTTATTTAATTCCAAATTTTGAAATTAATTAATTTAATTATTTTATTAATTTCAACAATAAAAACCTTCCTCATTTGTAGATACTTTTCATTTTTATTTTTGTCTTCTTTTTAATGGGCTCCTCCCCCCTCATTTCCTCTTGATCGATCTTTGGTGGAGAGGAGCCCGATCTCCGAGAGCCATCTTATTGAAGAAGGGTGCCTAACCTCCGAGCCGTCCGGTGACAACGTGTCGGCCCTCATCGAGGCCATCATGGCATTTCCGAACCCCTGAGGTGAGATCCATTTTATTTCTTGTCATTTTTTCGTAGGTAAAGCGTAGGTTTAATATTTGCTTCGATTTTATTAAATTTTTATATCTAAAAAATCGCAAAAAAACGTCACTACACACATTTGCATCCGACATCGATTTTTCATACCATTTTCTTGATCTCTATATTCACATTCTACCTCGCACAACCTATCACCTTTGACCACACACGGTGGTCGGAGATACAGATCTCTCTTCCATGTCGCAAGATCCGCCCGTTCACACATCCCATTTTTGTGTATAAATAAAAAAACCATAAAATAAATTTTCCTGTTTATCTCACATCTGTTTTTGTAAGAAAATTAAAAAAAATATATTTTTGTTTATCTTTTCTCTCTAATATTTGTTTTGCAGGAATAAATAACAAAATTAAAAAAATATATAGATGTTGTTTTTATCTCTAACCGTTGTTTTGCAGGAAAAATATAATAATAATAATACCTTGTTCTATCTCTGTTTAAATTTTCTATTTCAAAAAAATAAAAATTCCTATTAGTTATGTACAGAAAAATAAAAAAAATAAAAATAAAATAATAAAAAAATCCAGCAGGCAGTGGGGTCGTCACCCCCACCGCCCACCATCTACACCGCCACCGCTAAGGCAGCAGCGCCACCTCAGCGTCGGCGCCTCCTCCGTCGCACTCCGCACAGCTCCCCGCCGTCGTCATCTCCGCCGAGCCCAGCGCCTCCTGGCTGCCCTCCGCCTCACCCAGGCAGCACCACTCCCGCACCACACCTCCTCTCCGATGCTGTAGGTCTCTTCCCGAGCAGCCGCGCAGGCCCGCTCGCGCCGTTACCTAGGAAACGCCCGCTCCACCCTCGCGTCAGCAGCGCCGCCTTGTGCCGTCCCCTTACGGCGCCGTCATCGCCGACACCCAACCGCCTCCAAGCCGCATCCCTTCTCCCTTGTCCCCTCTGCATCCTACGCCGCAGCGGCGTCCGCCCTCCTGCTCCGGATCCAGCCCCCTCGCCTCTGCCACTCACGTGGCTTCCTGTCGTGTCCTCCCGTTTGAAGGCGTCGACCATGCCCTTGGCCCCCTCTCCTCTTGGTGAAATAATGAAGGAAACCCTAGAGCGGGTATTTTGATTATAAAAAATGGAAATATTACTGAAGAAGTCCTCTGAGTTTTAAAAATTACAAAAGGGTCCCTACCAAAATTTGAGCTCATGCGACATACGCTACATCTGGGTAAATTGCAGTTTCTAACTCGTATTTATTTTCTGTTATCTTTCAATTCTAAAACATTAAACATTTGCATTTTAGTCCCTGTACTGCAGAACTCGAACTTTGCATGATCTTCTTGATAGAATAAATGGTTTTATTTTTCAAAAAATTCTAAAAAAATGATGTACATTCCTATTGTAGCTCTTATCAGTGTGTAAATTTTTCATCAATTTTTATTGTTGTTTGGTATTTTAAAAAAAATAAAAAACAGTGATATTTTGTCTGTCCGAACTTTGAATAACCATAAAAATTCAAAACGTGCCTAAAAATTCCAAAAAAATACTGTAGATGTGTTTTGTTGCCTTTTATTTTCTGACCAATTTTTGTGTATTAACTCTTTATAAAAACCAAAAAAATGCAAAAAATGAAAATTCTTAAAAAATTATAGAAAATTCAAGAAAAATCCAAAAAATCTAATCTTGGTCTCTATTTGTAGATATTTACTTGTAGTTTATATTAAAAATAATTTCCAGGATTATTGGACAATTTAAGTATTTTTAAGTTGCAAAATACTGATGACTGTGTACTGTTTGCTATGTTTTTTACAGTTTGATTTTTAGAAAATCACAAAAATATCAGAAAATTTTGAAAAAAATTACCAAAAATATTTTAAAATATATAAAATCCAAAAACATTTTCTTTTTAATTTTCTGAGCATTTTTTTATTTTGAAAAATACAAAAAGAGTATGGTGTTGTGTGTTATCCTTTGTGCCTTGTTTTGAAAATTAAAAAAAATAAAAATAATAAAAACCACTAAAAATTAACTCTGAAAATTGATTGCATAGTTTTTAATTCGTGTTCCTTGTGTTCATCCCTGGTCGCTATACCAGGTAAAAAGAATAGCGAAAACTGCTTACATCATTTGATTTCATTTATTTATCTTCTTTTGAGTGGTTTAAAATATTTTTCTTGATTGACCGCGCTTGGTGATTTGGGACACAACGACCATTGTTTATTTCACACTTATCCCGAGTTACCAAGCGTATCATCAGAATGGCGCCGTTGTTGGGGAGCACGATTTTGTAGTCATTTTTCATTTTTGTGATATTTATCTCTCTATATTATAATTATTTTCTGACCTTCTCTCTTGGATTTTTATGCGAGGAACTGCTTGGAGGATGACTTGGAGTTTCTTTTTGGAGGACCCGCATAGGATGTAGAGCAGGGAGGAGAAGAAAAATTTTATTCTATTTGAGAGAACAATAATTGTTGTAATAATTTAGGTCTTTGAACACTTGTGGACTTGGACTTTTCTCGGGGTCTGTTTCGCGAAGTGCTGGTGCACTTGGGGGACCTCACCGTTATTTTTCATCGGTTTTGTTTTCTCACATTTTTTTCTTTTTCATTTTTGATTCACGCAGAATTTGGCCCCTAGACTTAGGATTTTTATCTTGATTGTGACGTAATTAATTAAGGTCCCATCCCTAATTATCTGCCTGTACCTACAGATCGATAACTGGACTTAATTAATTAAATCACAAAGAAAAAGCTAATCTAGGTTACCTGAGAGGTCACATGCTGCTAGAGGCTGTATACAACGCTGACATGATCCATTGTGGCATACACCAATCGGCATCAGAGACCGGACTCTGACCTCTCTTGTTGACCTATTAGCTATTGTTCTTCACGTGTAGAAATCTTTCGCCTAAGGCCGTTTTCTTCAAGCATCATATAGGTAGTTTAATTTTTGTATTTAATTTATGCATGGATCATATTGCATGTAGAGTGCTGGAGTAAGGTACGCATTTTCTATCTTTGCATGCATCATTGTGTTTGACCGTGCATTGGCTTTTTCAACTTTCTCCCCTGTTTTCGACTCAAATTAATTAAAGAAGAAATCAAAAAGCTTGTTAGGCGTTATTTTTTGAAAAAATCCAAAAAAATAGAAAATCAAAAATAAAATCGGGACTGCTAATTGAACTTGACTCTAAAATTAAACGTAATTGATTCCTCATTGTATTGGAAGAGCAATCCGCTCATTGTTTGCGCTTTTAATTGCTCGTGTACACACTAAGGAGTAGAGCCCAAATCCTATTAAAGCCTCCTAAGTGTTTGTACAACTTTTGTTGATCACATAACTCTTAAAATTAAAAAGATAAAGATTGAACTCTCACGGTCAGATTTGTGTTGAGTTGGTGAACTGGGGGTTTGCTTTGTGTTTTGTATGTCTTTGGTGTGAGTTGGTTACGATCATCTTTAAATCATTAGCAGTCACCTTCTCTCTCTCTCTCTCTCTCTCTCTCTCTTCTATCCGACCCTCCCTCCCTTCATTTCCCTCTCCTCATGATGGGTCGCATTCCATTCCAGTCGGATTTTGCGGCTTCTTATCTTCATGTCCATCATTTCCGCCCACTCTCTTGGGAGGTGGGAACTCCGTCCGATTTTCCATCTTCTCCCTACCCACCCTCCCGTTCAGGACATGCTGTGAGTGATGCTCGAAGAGTTCAGATTGACCATATACGAACACAGGTGCTCACCTTGCTGAGATGAGAGTGCATTCCATAGGCAATCACATGGAGCAGTTGCGAGCTTTAGATGACTTCTATCCTAGGATGATGGATGAGTACACATATCAAGAATCACAGTCCACTTCTACTTTGAGATCTTTTGTTCTGGATTTAGAGTTCATTGATCTACTGCCGATTTTTTCAGGGGAAGTGCACGAGGAACCTTATTTGCATATCGATGAGTTTGAGGATATTTGTGGATCACGATCATATTCTGATATCACTTCTGAATACATGATGTTGATTACCTTCCCATTTACCCTTCAAAGTAGAGCCAAGAGTTGGCACATATGATTGGGAAGAAAAAATGCTATGTGGGAAGATTTACGATCGTTGTTTTTGCGGAGATTTTACCCCTAGCGTAGAGCATAGATGATGTGGTCCTCTATTCGTGATTTTTCAGTTGACCCCCAGGAGCCATTGATAGATTCGTGGTTGAGGTTACGTGATCTTTTGAGGTGATTTCCAGATCATGGATTTTCGATGACTGACCTTATCCATATCGCTATGAGGGAGAGGACTGCAGAGCATATTGCATATGTTATTACCTCGTGTGGTGGTTCACACCACTGTCCCAACTTGGATTTAGTTGAGACCATCTTGGATACACTTTCAGACATTCCATATTCACAAGATGATTTATTCGAGACAACACATGAGGGAGATATGACACCAGATAAGTGTGCGACACTTCATGCTGATTTAGACAACACATACCAAGTAGAGGATATGGATGCTACTACTGTTCATATGATGGATGTGTTGACTACCTCTGTGAGTTCCGAGAGCCGTACATTGGTCGAGTTTCCATTGGATTTGCATTTAGATTTTGAGCCAGTACCGTACTTTCACATCGAGGGTTCTTGGATTCTAGATCTGCTAGTATCCCAAGAAATAGAGGAGGAACCCACATCTCAACCATCCTTTGATTCATTCCAATGTCCATACGTAATAGATTCAGTGTCTCTTCTTCAGGAGATCTTCTCAGATTCAGAGATATATTTGGATTCATCTCAGCAGAGAGAGCTTAATTAGGGATCGATTTTTGATTTGACAGATCTAGATAGTCCTGTATTTGAGTCTTGTGTCCTCCCATTTGATGAGGTCAATACATTTTTGGAGGACATGATATCTGACAGGATTGATCCCTAATTTCTTGATGATTCAGCATTACTCCCTGAGGGTTATCTGCGGGAGGATGCCATGGATCATGTGTACTCGGTTTCACTTTCTGGGAGTGCATCCGATCTGTCGGATCACGAGACCGAGTATTTTGATATTTCTGATCATGAGTTTGAGGTTTCTCTCCTTGATGACCCTTGCGAGGATGACACGATATTTGAGGTATTTGGTGATTTCACTGATTTATCTACATTCCATACATCGGAGATCAGCCTTTTTAGCGAGTCTCCTAATCTTGATCTTCCTTATCTATTCGAGACAATGATTAATGTGGAGAATTCCCTGACAGAAACTTCCTTCTCCGCGTTCGACTTATTCGGCTCCATCCATTCACTCCATTCATATCTTGAGACGATGATTTATTTTGTGCTATCGGAGCCTGACTTCATCTGCCAATCTCTTTACCCGGTAGCAAACACCCGCCTGAGTGTTTATCTGGGTGTTATCATTTACACTGTTGAGTCTGTTGTTGTTCTCCCACCAAGACAACAATGACAGTACGATATTCGCCTTACAGATGCCGTCCTGAACCTTGATACGACGTTATCCTAGTCTTCACGCCCAGCTCGGGGCGTAAACTCTAGCGCTTGTTGAGAGGCACCTCAACATTGTTCACGTCTGTATAGATCATTCTGTTCATATCATTCTTTCTGTCTCACACCCCATTTCCATCTCATTCAATACTTAGGGTGTACTTTACCCTAAGTATAGGGGGGGTGTCAAACTTGTGATTATTCTTTTGATTCTTTTTACCTCTGTTTTGCTGCCTATACTTAGGGATATTTTACCCTAAGTATAAGGGAGGTAGACTCTGTACATTCTACTCCTCGATTTTCCCCTTGTATACAATCTTCTATACTTAGGATTACTTGTTTCTAAGTATAGGAAGACCACCGACCCCTATTGATTTGATTCTTTTATTTGTCGTTGTAGCATAGCATTCTTTTCACTTCCCAATACTTAGCACGAGTTATGTCTTTCTTTCTAGCTCTTTGATCACTATGAGGACATAGTTCGAGCTAAGTATAGGGGGGTGTCGTATATATTGTATATGTACTTTAGCCATAACTCGTACTTTCATATCTTTAATATGGCTAGAATATTGTATAACTACTTGTAAAATTTAAAAAAAACTAAAAAAACTAATAAAAAGATGCAGATATTTCCTAAAAAATTCTTTTTGTATATACTGATTAATAAATCGGGTTAAAATATTTTGAAAAATATTTTGAAAGTAGTTTGAAAATCTATTTGAAAATTATTTTGAAAACTATTTGAAAAATGTTTGAAAAAATATTTTCAACCTTTGTAAAAATATTGTGGTTTGTAAAAAAAAATTCTTTGTTTGGAATAAAAAGATTTTGTAAAACTATTTGCAAATATTTGGAAAAATGGTTGAAAAATTATTTTGAAAATCTATATATACTGTTTGAAAAATGTTTTGCAAAATAGTTTTCAAATGAGTGTAAATGTTTGTAAAATTATTTAAAAAATTATTTTGGACTATAGTTTTCAAAAGTTATTTGTAAAATTATTTTCAAATAAATTTGAGGAATATATGCATTACAAGAAAAAGAATCAAACTGTATATACCTGTATAAATTACTCAAGTTGTAAATTCTTTCATCTGATTCTTGTAAATAATTAACTTACTCTTGTTTATATGTATCTCAACCCTAACTTTTTTAAAAAAATTGTTGTGTATATACTTGTATATATTACTAACTATTTGCATAAAAAAACTCTTTTTGCATGTGCATCATTTTTCAAAAATCCACAAAAATTTCAAAATTTTGAAAATGGTTTCACAAAAAGATTTTTGATTTCTTTTCTTTGCATTGTACATATTTCTTGTATTGGCATATGCATTTTTCAGGATAATTTTGACATTTAACTAAGTCTGTAATAAATTTGAAGAATAGAACTTAGTTTGACCTTAATCCACTTAATTTCATAGGAACCTTATAAGAATTGGAGTTAAGACTTTTCAGGTCCTAGTGACTTAATTATTTGAGTCCATAATATTATGTTCACATGTCATCTTGATAAGTCTAAGTAGAATATTTAACAACACATGCATGATTCTTTCAGACCGTGGCTTACCTTGGACAATGCACTCTACACGTAGCTCTTCATGGAGGAGGTAGTGAGGGGGTAGTATCTTTTGGCTTGGGATAGCATACGAGGGTAGTACATCTAGGCAGAACCTCTCGTCCTCCTCTAGGGAGAGAAGTGCATCTCAACCTAGTTTGGTGATGTTGAGGTCTAAAGACAAGATGCTATGGGGTTGCAATAATGCTTCAAAAGAGGGTTAGTCTACTGGCTCAAGAGGAAAAACTCCTTATGTACATATTGCACCTTGTATATATTGTCAGAAAAAAAGAAAAAAATGCAAAATCTCCAAAAGTGGACATGCCTGATAGAAGAATAAAATGCCTGCCGAAGTGTATATACAAGTGAAAAAAAGAATAAGAGCTTCAAAGTCAAATATTTGCGAGCTTGCAGCGGGAGACATGGCTACACTGGTCATGCATCCAAGGATAGGTAACTACACTGGTTACCGTCCATTCTCTTCTCCATCCCCTCTTCTTGAGATGGTTGTACTTGAACTTAGAAGGGAATATCCCCACTCTTCGAGGAAAGAGTTGCCAGACCGGGGAATTAGAGTTACCTTGTTGAGAGAGGCTGTTTCTTTGCTACTTTTGAGATGAGGAGCTATATTTCACTTACACCGTACAAGTAAGAATTCATAGTCATAAGAATTTGTGTATGTAGACTTGTTCTGATCTGACTGTTGAGGAGACCTGAATATGAGTCTTATAGAACTTAGAGGCTGTTAGGTTTTAATTCCATTTCCCATTAAGGTTCCGACACACGAATAATCCAAAGGTCCGACAGAGCTCCATACTACATTTTTATGAAGATAAGTTTAAAAGTCAACATTGTTCTAACTTCTTTCCTTTTTATTTTCTTTATTTTTATTTTCACTTCTTTTCCCAATACGTGTTTGCTAAGGGACTAGCAAAGGTAAAGTATAGGGGAATGATGAATCCACGATTCATCGCCTTTTATTCTTTTATTTTAGCCTCTTTTCCTTAGTCGAACACCTGTAAATACCACTAATTGCATAAAATTACCATTTTGCACGCATTTGTTAAAATTACATTTTTAACACTTTTTATACATAAATAAAAGAATAAAGAAAAAAAGAAAAAGAAAAGAAAAAGAAAAAGAAAGGATGTATTTATGCAATAAATGCAGACTGACCCGAACCCCGAGAGAAGGTCAAGACTTGACCTGATCGACCAGGAATAAAGTAGGGGGAGATAGGGTCTTCTATCAAAAATCCAAAAATATTCTGTAAATATTTTTCATGTATATTTGCACAAAACGTATATTATTTTATTTGT
Source organism: Ottelia alismoides (assembly GCA_037367405.1). NCBI lineage: Eukaryota > Viridiplantae > Streptophyta > Magnoliopsida > Alismatales > Hydrocharitaceae > Ottelia > Ottelia alismoides. The sequence continues at coordinate 148,482 of JAZKJV010011556.1, forward strand.
ACATAATTTGACCTCAAATTAATTATTTTTGTAAATAAAAGTTCTTAATAAAAATGTGTAGTAAATAATAAAAATAAGTGTAAAATAAAATAATGTATATATTGCAAATAATCACACACAGAAAAAGCTGCAAAGCGATAATTGAAACAACAATTCCGGCTCCATACGAGCTCAAATTGAATCAAAATCACTTCCATTATACTCTAAATTAAATTATCTTTCAAATGGCCATGGTTTCATAATTTTTGGAGTTACCGTTAAAAAGTCGATTTTCTGGGGTGGTTTGTGCAGTTTAACCAATATTTGTTGTGCATATTTATTAATATTTATTTTTAATGTACATAATTGTAAATATTTTTTATTAAAAATAAAAAATATATAATTAATTAAAAAAGATATAAAAATTATTTCCATATTTGTACATGTATATATTGTATTATATGTATATAATGTGTGTATACAACTAACTTCCTTAAATAAAAATCACCAAAAAATAAAATATCTCACATTAATTATTTAATTTAATTTAATTACGAAATTCATATTCAATAATTTATTGGATTTATTTGAATTAATTGATTTAATAACTTACCATGTATATTAGATTTGATTCTTTACCTTTAATGGCCACCATTATGGTGGTTAATTGATTTCCATTATTTACTTCATTTATTTAATTCGGAATTTCGAAATTAATTAATTAATTAATTAATTTAATTATTTTATTAATTTCACCAATAAAAACCTTCCCCATTTGTAGATACTTTCCATTTTTATTTTTGTCTTCTTTTTAATGGGCTCCTCCTCCCTCATTTCCTCTTGATCGATCTTTGGTGGAGAGGAGCCCGATCTCCGAGAGCCATCTTGTTGAAGAAGGGTGCCTAGCCTCCTAGCCGTCCGGTGACAGTGCGTCGGCCCTCGTCGAGGCCATCATGGCATTTCCGAACCCCCGAGGTGAGATCCATTTTATTTCTTGTCATTTTTTGTAGGTAAACATAGTTTTAATGTTTGCTTCGGTTTTATCAAATTTTTGGATCTTGAAAAGTACAAAAAAATCATCACCACACACATTTGCGCCCGACATCGATTTTTCATACCATTTTCTCGATCTCTATATATTCACGTTCTACCTCGCACAACCTATCACATACGACCACACACGATGGTCAGAGATACATATCTCTCTTCCATATCGCAAGATCCGCCCGTTCACACATTCCATTTTTGTGTATAAATAAAAAAAGTATAAAATAATTTTTCTTGTTTATCTCACATCTATTTTTGCATGAAAAATTTAAATAATAATAATAATTTTTTTGTTTGTCTTTTCTCTCTAATCTTTATTTTGCAGGAATAAATAAAAAAATAAAAAAATATATAGCTATTGTTTTTATCTCTAACTATTGTTTTACAGGAAAAATATAAAAATAATAATAAAAATAAAAATTCCTTTTTCTGTCTCTGTTTAAAATTTCTGTTTCAAAAAAAATTAAAAATCTTATTAGTTCTGTACAGAAAAATAAAAAGTAAAAATAAAATAAAAAAATTCCAGCAGGCAGCGGGGTCGTCACCCCCTGCCGCCCACCATCTACACCGCCACCGCTAAGGCGGCAGTGCCACCTCAGCACCGGCGCCTCCTCGGCCGCACTCCACACGTCCCCCTGCAGTCGTCATCTCCGTCGAGCCCAGCGCCTCCCGGCTGCCCTCCGCCTCACCCATGCGAGCCCACGTGGCCCATGCCACGTCTAAAAGCTCCATCGCATCTATCCGCCCCACCAGGTTAGCTTTTGAAGCTGAGGGCAATGTCCGTCCTATCCTCAAGTGGGCTCTCGTGGGGTCCAGCTGCATCTATCTATCTGTCAACATGCGTGGTCCTGTCGAAGTTTCAAGAGCAAGCGGGTTTACTACGACTTTTCTGTTCGTCTTACATAAATATTATCTAGTATATTAGAGGCTTTAAATCTAGACTGATTTTATGGGAATATTAGAGGCTTTAAACTAGATAATTTGATTTCATATTTTAAATTTATATATAATCTGAGATTGATATTTATATTACGCCGCACCCGCGACGCACCTCCTCTTCGACGCTGCAGATCTCCTCCCGCGCAGCCGTGCAGGCCCGCTTGCGCCATCGCCCAGGACACGCCCGCTCCGCCCTCGCACCAGCGACGCTGCCTTGCGCCGTCCCTGTGCGGTGCTGCCATTGCCGACACCCAACCGCCTCCAAGCTGCAGCCATTCTCCCTCGTCCCCTCCGCATCCTATACCGCAGCGGCGTCCGCCCTCCTGCTCCGGATCCGTCACCCTCGCCTCCGCCACTCGCGCGACTTCCCGCCGAGTCCTCCCGTTTGAAGGCGTCAGCCGTGCCCTTGGCCCCCTCTCCTCTTGGTGAAAGAACGAAGGAAACCCTAGAGGGGGTATTTTGATTATAAAAAAATGGAAAAATTACTGAAGAAGTCCTCAAAGTTCTGAAAATTGCAAAAGGGTCCCTGCTAAAGTTTGAGCTCGTGCGACACACGCTACATCTGGGTAAATTGCAGTTTCTAACCCGTATTTATTTTCTATTATCTTTCAATTCTAAAACATTAAACATTTGCATTTTAGTCCATGTACTGCAGAACTCGAACTTTGCGTGATCTTCTTGATAGAATAAATGTTTTTATTTTTAAAAAAAATTCTTAAAAAAAGATGTACGTTCTTGTGTAGTTCTTATCAGTGTTTAATTTTTTCATCAATTTTTGTTGTCATTTGGTATTTTTAAAAAATAAAAAACAATGATATTTTGTTTGCCCGAACTTGAAAATCCATAAAAATTCAAAAACTCTCCTAAAAATTCCAAAAAAATTATTGTCAATGTGTTTTGTTGCCTTTTAATTTCTAACCAAATTTTGTGTATTAACTCTTTATAAAAACCAAAAAAATACGGAAAAAATAAAATTCTTAAAAAAATTTAGAAAATTCTAGAAAAATCAAAAAAATCTGATCTTGGTCTCTGTTTGTAGATATTTACTTGTAGTTTATATTAAAATAATTTCCAGGATTATTGGATAATTTAAGTATTTTTAAGTTGCAAAATACTCCTGACTGTGTACTGTTTGCTTTATTTTTTACTGTTTGATTTTTAGAAAATCACAAATACATCAGAAAATTTTGAAAAAAATACCAAAAATATTTTAAAATATATAAAAGCCAAAAACATTTTCTTTTTAATTTTCTGATCATTTTTTATTATTATGAAATATACAAAAAGAGTGTGGTGTGTTATCCTTTGTGCCTTGTTTTGAAAAATAAAAAAATAAAAAAAAAAATAAAAACCACTAAAAATTAACTCTGAAAATTGATTGCATAGTTTTAAATCGTGCTCCTTGTGTTCGACCCTGATCGTTATACCAGGCAAAAAGAATAGCGAAAACCGCTTACATCATTTGCTTCCATTTATTTATCTTCTTTTGAGTGGTTTAAAATCATTTTTCTCGTTGACCGAATTGATCGATTAAGGACAACGGCGATATTGTGATTTATTTCCCATCTCGACCTTATCGGATTTCGGCTCATCAATTCATAAAGGACTTTTCAAAGATTACCTGACTGCTCACAGAGCTCTTAGGGAAAGACATGGAGTTCATTACAGATCAAAGGTATCTCGAGGCCTTCGAGCTATTGAGGATGAAAATCATAGATTCTACTATCCTACAAGCCCCAGATTGGTTTCTCCCTTTTGAGATCATGGCATATGCTTCGGACTTTGTCGTTGGGGCCGTGTTAGGATAAATGAGAGAAGGGATTCTTTATGACGTCCACTACGCAAGCAAAGTACTTGATCAAACTCAACGGAATTATACTGTTACAGAGAAGGAAATTCTTGTTGTAGTAGTCACCTTAGACAAATTCATGTCACATCTTTTAGGGTCTAAGGTCACTGTTTTCACTGATCACACATCCATCAAATACCTCATGGAAAAAAAGGGCGTGCAGACGCATCTTCTTAGGTGGATCCTATTACTCCAAGAGTTTGATTTGTAGATCAAGGATAAGCCGGGAATGAAGAATGTGGTGGCTGATCACCTCTCTCGCATAGAGTCACCTAGTTCCTCTGAGAAAGACCCCATCAAGGACTCCTTCCCCGACGAGTTGATCTGTTCTTTCGACTCTCTTCCATGGTATGCCAACATGGTAAATTTCTGTGTCCAGAACAGTTCCCCATGTTTGGCCCAAGAGTAGCATTGACTGACTTAAGTCGGAATCCAGGAAATACCATTGGGAGGATCCATTTTTTTCGAAGGTCCGGTTTGTATTTGGCAGAGGTGTATTCCTCAAGAGGAATACATGAGTGTCCTCACCTACTGCCATTCCTTGGAGGCAGGAGGACATCACTCCGAGAAGAGAACCACCTGGAAAGTGCTTTAATGTGGCTTATACTAACCGACCATGTTCCGAGATGCATATGCATTTGTTAGGTCATGCCCAGTATATCAAAAAATGGGAGGGACTGTCGGTCCCAAAGAAGAAATGCCCATGCAACCGATCATTATGGTTGATGTTTTTGATGCATGGGGCTTAGATTTTATGGGCCCATTCCGTAACAACAATGGTTATGAGAAATTCTCATGGTGGTTGATTATCTCTCTAGGTGGTGGAAGCTATCCCTACCCGAGTCACAGATAGCAAAACTGTCTACAAGTTCGTGAAAGATCGCATCATTTCACGGTCCGGGGTTCCCAAAGTCATCATCTCTAATGGGGGTAGCTTTGTTAACAGGGAAATGAGAAAGTTAACAAAAGACTACGGCATCGAACACCGTGTCGCTAGTCCAAACCACCCACAATCAAATGGCATGGCTGAGGTGTCGAATATGGAGGTGAAAAGCATTTTGCATAAGCTAGTCTGCCCTGACAGGAAGAACTGGTCCCAGCTTTTGGACCAAGTTCTATAGGCATACCGGACAACTTACAAGACCCCGCTTGGAACCTCCCCATTCAGGATGGTTTATGGAAGGACCATGTCATCTATCCACTGAGTTGATACACAAATCCAAATGGGCATTAAAGAAAGTGAACTGGAGAACTCATGAAGGACAATAGAGCAGAAAGATGGATCTAAATGAGCTTCTAAAAATCAGGAACAAGGCATATGATAACAGTGAGATTTACAAGGACATGATCAAGCGTTAGCACGATCAACACATAGAAGAAAGAATTTTATCTCAGAACAGAAAGTGTGGTTATTCAATGCTAGGTTGAAGATTTTTCAAGGCAAGTTGAAATCCAAATGGACGAAACCCTTCATTGTTAGAGAAGTGAATGCGAACGAGGGTATATGGATTTCAGAGCTTACAGATGGAGTACAACCGTTCATTGTGAATGGGCAACTACTGAAGCACTTTGTAAGACCAGATGAGCAACTAGCCGAAGTTGAGGAGATCTCATTCATGCGTATCTCAAAACCCCATGATCTTATCTTAGGGAACACATGAATTCGAATCACTTTCATATCTGTACCTTACCCACCCTTTCCCCGCCCCCATCGTTTCCCTTGTATATTTTCTTCCTAGACTTAGTCCAAGGCATAAGTATAGAGGGGACCAATGCCATCTGTATTTACTCATCATTCCATTCCCCACTCTATCTGTATATTCTCCAGATCTCATCTTTTCTCATACTCACTCTTGTCCTATACCTAGGCTGACCAGAGCCTAAGTATAGGGGAGACCGATGCTCATCCTATATATATTCTTCCAATTCTCCTCTTGACCTCAATCGCTTCACTTTTTGATCTTCTTCTATACTTAGGCTAACCAAAGCCTAAGTATAAGGGGCGGTTGACTTCTATAATCTTTTTTATTTTAATTTATTTTTCTTCACTCTCCTACGCTTAGCATGAGCTATGTCTTCTTATCGCTCCTTGTGCTCTGAGGACATAACACACGCAAAGTATATGGGGCACGTATATATTACATATATACTTTACCCATAACTCGTACTTTTCACGTATTTTTGTAAATATTATGTAATAATTATGGGATGGGTAAAAGTCCAAAAATAAAAAAACAAAAAACAAAAACAAAACACCAAAACAATGAAAAAATGAAAAAAAATCCTTGCATATCATCCTTGCATTCATACAAAAAAATCATCATCTTACATGCAACTGCATCTCATTGGCATATCTAGCATATGCAAAGTGAAAAGTTATTGGATTCTGAACTGAGTTATGAGTAGAAGTGGAGAGTGGTCTTGACTTGGCCTTAAGCTACCTAATTTCTAGAGGAACTTCACCGAGAAAGATGATTTTAGAAACTTCAAGTCTTTCAACTTAATTCTTTGAGTTCCACATAACAATGTCCAGCCTTTGGTTCTTAGTGTCTAACATGGTATCCTAATTTTGGGTATAGCTTTTGACTAGGGAATTAATCTGTTCTCTCACACTATGCACTTAGCTCAACTCAGATGGGGTGTTGGAAGACCGCGTGGGTCTCTTTCTAATAGCGTGGACATCTAAAGACCGGAGTATGAGTTGAAATAAAGCTTCGGAAAAGGGATGGATGGCTGGGCACAATTTTTCTAATTCCCTAAAACATGTACAGAAAAAAGATTTCATATCCATAGGGGCACAAAAAGATCCTAGCAAAGTTATCAAAAACCATACCAAAAAGAAGCCAAAACTACTAAATAAATATTTGACCAAAAAATACCCAAGCTTCAAGAAAACCAGCAGATCTTGGTGGAGACTTGGCTAAACTGTCCGTCTTCACAAGGAGAGGTGACTACACTTGTCACTGTCCAGTTCTTTTCCCCTTCTTCTCATTTCTCCCCTTTTTTGATTATGAACGTAGCGCGACAGACCTTAGAAGAAAATACCTGACTCCCCGAGGACGAGTTATTAGGAGGGAGGTTTGCATGGTAGTCCGGCATTCTTGATGAGGAGAGCTAAAACCTTTCACATACATGAGACAATTGTTCAATGTTCATGGGATATGCTATGGGAGAAGGATTGATCTAAGATGACTTCTGAGCCGAATCTGTTACAATGATATGTAGAGCTCGATGGCTATTGATTTTAAAACCCTGTCTCACAAAAGTTCCACCACACTATTAATCCAAAGGTCGGGTCTAGCTCTATTTTCACCTTTTGTTCATGACTTTGGTATGGAACCCAAAATCATTTCACTTTTGCATTTCATTTTAGTTGCTCAGGGACGAGCAAGGTTTAAGCATAAAGGGTTGATGAATCTGTGATTCATCATACTAAAAGATGAAAATATAGCTTCGTTCCCGAGTAATTAGTTGTATTTCATCATTTATTCTGCATTTTTACCATTCATGCACTTAGAAATAATATCTGCATTTTAGCATGAATAATTGCATTCATAATCATCTTCATATTTCCACCCAACTTCATAAATTTTTAACTAAATCATGCTAACTCCTATTGACTTAAAACAACTCCATTGTGTACATATTACTAACAAGAGTAAAGGAAAAATACAAAAAATACTAACTCGAATAATTGACATGTGAGACAAAACTCCAATTTCAGAAAAGGCAGACTAAAACGCTCATATCTTCCTCATACATTGTCCGATTTAGGTCTACTCACTTTTAAAGTAATACATATTCAAAGACCTTCAAAACAAGACCAACTTCATAAAAATCATAGCTTATATGTGAAAGTTGGGTTTTGGGCCTCTTTTGAGCATTTTGCATTTTTGCAGTTTTTGACTTAATATTTCATGTGCATAATTAACCCATTTTCTTTTATTTCTTTTTCATATATATTCTTTGTTGAAAGTTTTATTAAAATGCATAAAAATCCAAATTCAAAATGAGACAAAAAACAAAGAATCTGACCAAGTCTGAGTGTCCTTTGCGAGTCTGTACACTTATCCTCCATTTTCTTCTTTATTTTTTCTCTTATTTTTTTATTTACTAAAAATACAAAAAATAGATTATTGTATAAATATTTATCTATGATTTTATCATTATTTTTCTCGATTTTTCTCTTAATTAAAAAATACAAAAAAAATACAAAATCTAAAAATCAAGGTATTCTAAGTACATAAAGTACCCCAAAAATATCATTTTGCATAGATGACCTCTTTTGTCTTGGTCACTTCATGAAATTATAGATCTCATCGAGACGAGCAACTTTTATGAAGAAAACTTTTCGAACTGAGGTCGCTTGATATTTCTTTTGGATTTTTTTATTCTTGAATTTTCTGGAGCTGACACGTGACAGCTCCTGGAGCCGCCATGTGTCACTCGTTTTTCTAGCCCTTTTTATTTCATTTTTAAAAAAAATAAAATTAAAATATGGCACGTGCTTGTCACGTGCCCAGCACATGCCATCAGTTTTCCTTCCCCATCTGTTTCACAACCTCCGTCAACCCTCTCTCTCGCATGCGCCTCTCCCCTTATCTCTCTACCGGCCGCTGCTTCGCAACCATCGTATCCTACCCATTCGCCAACCACCCTTATCTCCTCTACCTCCTCCTATTAAAGCAACCCAACCTTAAGGAGATCAACATACGATAATCAAGGACAAAAGGCCCCGAGATCCTAAGTCGACCAAAGTGACAGCAAGGTTGAGTTCAAGTTGAGCAAAGACTGGCACCATCTCAGGCGAAATCCGTGAGCATTTCAACTCCGGCCGCAACCGCCTAATGCCGCTGCCCAGCTCCCGCTCTGTTGTGTTGTTGAGCAAGGACCAGAGGACGGGCTCCTCCTCCCAGGCATTCGACTCCATCCGCAGGTAACCTTTCACCTCCCCTTTGGTTTCCTCTATTTTCTTGTCTATCCTCTGTTCTTCTTCCCTTCTTTTCTCTATTACCTCCTCGCACATCATCGATTCATCTCCACGGCCATCACACCTTCCGACCACCTTTTTCCCTCCGTTGACTCTACCTCGGTTGCCACTCCACTTTCATGCCTTGCCCACCAGCTTCTTCAGATATGACGTACGCCTCGCCAAAAGCGGACCACAACTTTGCCCTCGTCGTCGACTTTGCCGATGCCTCGAACAGCGGCTCCGCCTCATCTCGTTGCCATCGCCGTCCGTTCTACTTGTAGGTCTTAGCCGCATCACCGAAGCATCCTCGCCCGATGTTCAAGCATCTTTGATCAACACTTCCATTCGTCGCCTCCATCAACCTTGAATTCTACGTCAACAACCGCCCGCTCGCCATCTTTGACCACCAAGTTGCTGCTCCGACCTCACACTTCAACGCTACTCCAGTAGCTCTTCAACGATTACCACCTTGCAGCTTGATGTGCAGCAACCGTGCTGCTCCTGTAGCGCACCGCCTCCATATCTTCAATGTCTGCACGCATGCCGCCCTTGAAGCAGGGCCTCCCCCTCGATCCTCGGGAGTGTGTCGCCTGAGGGTCGAGCTCTGCTAGTGCGAGTCACCTCACCTTCCACCCATAGCTCGCCACCTCCCTCAACCTTGAAGCAACCAACGGAGACCTCGCGAGCCCAGTCGCCCTCCTCTTGCACGTGAGGGCTGGGGTTATTTGCAAGATTACCCCATGGAATCCAAGGAATTATACTGACGCCCCCGCCCGTCTGAAGTCACGTATGAGTCACGCATCAATTGGTCAATTTGCAACAAAGCCCCTGTAGAAGCAACACATATCCGAAAAGGCCCCTCCATTCCAGGGTCACGTGAGGTGCACATGATCCTTGGAAATCATGCATGCATACCCTCTTGGGTATAGGTAATTACATACTAGTCCTGCTAGCGTCTTTTTAGTATCAATTTTTATTTCTGTAATTACATTTGGGCCCCTATGTTTGCATATTTATTTGAATAATCATTCATTATCATTTAATTATTAGAAGAATATCATTTTGTTCTTCAATTAATCCTCTACATAATGGCATGCTTGTGATATTTGCATTCTCTGTGGTTAATTATTAATTAATATTATTGCATAAAATTGCATATTTTACACATTCTTTGATCTGAAATTCATAAATAATTAATAATATCTCCAAAAATTGCCAAAAAACATGATCATAGAATTAATTGATAGTTACATTGTGCCCGAAAGAATTGAATTTGCCTGCATAGTTTGCTCTATTAAAACCATTTTATGCATTTTATAGTTAATTTTCTATAGGTATTAAATTCAAAATTTTTAGTGTTGAAGATTTTTCTTAGATAGATCATCTATAATATATCTTGAATAATTTTATTTCCCAAAAAATAAGTAGATTTAATATTTATTATAATTAATTATTGAAAAACACACTTTTTGCATTCATAAATTCATTATTTATTCATCTTGCATCCAAAAATTCCAAAAAAATACAGTAGCATAATTTCATCATATTTTACATTCTGGTCAAGTTTAAGGATTTTTAGAATTCATTTGATCGAATTTTGTAATTTAACCCCTGAACTTTGCCAAAATTGCATTTGCCTCATTTATTACATTTAAAAATTAAAAATACCTCTTGAAAACCTAACTTCGAGATCGACTAAGAACCAACCTAAGTAAAAAGTTGCCTCCCTGATTTTGACCTTGTACTTCCCAAGTAAAAAAGGTTGACCGCTTGCGTTTAGTTGAAACAAATAATTAAAATTTATGATTTTTGATCAACCCTTAATTGCTCGACTGCAATGAACATCTTTTAATCGTTAGTTTGATTAAATTAAAAGGGTACTCCTCGGGTTCATCGACCATCTTATTCACCAGTTGAACATCAGTCTAGAGTTGCAGTTCCAGAGCATGAGGATCACCACCATCTTCTCCACGACGACCACTATCATCTTTACATTTCAGAAAAATACCAAAAGATAATAAAGAAAGATGTAGTGTCAAGTCAGCTTTGAGGAAGTACACACCTGTCGCGGAGTCTTCTTCAACACCAGCAGACAGAGCAACCCGCATTATTTTTCCTTCTCCTTCTAAACCTGTTATGGATGATGTTGTACAGACTGATCCTTTTCGTCCATATGTATATGCTGATTCAGAGTCGAATAAAAAGAACGATGTTTTTGTTATTTATTCTATGCCATTTCCTTATGCACTTAATACAAATAGAAAAATTCAAAAAAAAATATAAAAACAACACTTTCTGATCTTGAAATGGTAGAGATTCTACAAACATCCTACTTGAGATGCCACTCCTAAAAGCCATGGAATATATGCCTGCCATTAAAAAAGAGATGATAGAAGCTTGTACGTCTAAACGCTCCTCTAAGAAGAGAGGACATAACAGGACAAAGCATCACATCATTACCATGTCTACAACTAATTCCATGCACCATCCACTCTTGAACAAAAATAGAGATAAGGGAGCACCTGTTGTCAGATACCACATTTCAGATCTTCAGTTTGATCGTACCTTATTGGACAATAGATCATCTATCAGTTTATTGCCTTTCTCATTACTCGAGCATCTTCAGCTTGGCCCTCTTAGGAAGAGCAGGATGATACTTCAGTTTGTAGACCGATCGGTCAAGAGGCCAATGGGCATATTAGAGAACATTGTCGTGATGGTACATGGCATGGGCTATCCTATTGACTTTATTGTCATTGATATGGAGATTACAATACCATTACATCAGACTCCGATTATTCTTAGACGACCCTTCCTGCGCACTACAGGAGCGGTCATTGATTGTGGGGCAGGGACAATCACTTTCCAGTCTGAGATCATACATGAACCATTATCTTTGAATGATCCTTTCATCCATGAGTTCTTTTCTCACCTAGAAGATTTTTAGAGCATGGTATTCTGTAGCAATCACACTTCAGATGGGAGTATTATTGACAATAAGCCAGCATGTTCTGATTATGTTGATGAGCTGATGATGGTATATGTACATGATTTTTCTAAGGGCAATGATGATTCACTCTCACATTTTATATATGTGGCCTATCGTTTATATTCCGTTGAGTATTTTGAACACATCGACTCTAATAGGGGATTTGAGGATTCATACATGGATACATCTGAGGACGACCCCGATGTCGACATACACCTTATTGACTCCATAACTGAACTGATGCAAAAGAAGTTCAAGCTTCTTCCTTCTTGAGCGTTGTATATTCTTTTCGCCTTTCGTGTCTATTTTTTATTTTCATTCTTTCTTCTTCCATTTTTATCATTCACCTCTTTCCTGTGTGTGTGCTATACATAGGATGTACTCTATCCTAAGTATAGGGGAGGTGAATGACTTGAGTTGTTCTTTTCTTTTTGTTTCATCACTCCTATACTCAGGGATGATGATGCCGTTCATTTCATTCTTCTTTCACATTTTTTATTTCTTTTTATTCTGTTGTTCCCTCGTCTACCCTTCAACTTGTTGATATGTTTTTTCTATACTGAGGGATCTTTTACCCTAAGTATAGGAGAGGACAAGTCGAGTCGTTGAGTTTGTACATTCTCTTCATCGATTTTCCCTGTTTGTACAATCTCTATACTTAGGATTATTTGATCCCTAAGTATAGGGGGGATCAGCGACTTATATTCTTTTCATTCATTATTCTTTGAGTCGTTGTTGTATAGATTCTTTTCTCTTTTCTATACATAACACGAATTATGTCTTCCTTTGTCGCTTCTTTGTCACCATGATGACATAGTTCGAGCTAAGTATGGGGGTGTCGTATATATTGTATATATACTTTAGCCATAACTTGTACTTTTGTGTGTATTAATATCATGGCTCAATAAACTAGAAAAAATGTTTGTAAAAAGTCTTCTTTGAAAAATTCTTTTGTAACGAATTTTGTAAAATATTTGTAAAATTATCTGTACAAACATTTTGTAAAAGATTTATAAAAATTCATTGTAATTTTTTTGTAAAAACCTTTGTAAAATTTCTTTTATACAAATTGTTGTAAAATGATTTTGTGTGTAAAAACTTTGCAAATTATTTTGTATCAAAATTATTTATATTGTAAAAATATTTGTAAATAAATTTTTGTAAAATGAATTATATAATTTGGTAAAATATTTTTGTAAAATATTTTGTACATATAATTTGTTTGTATATATTTCTTGTATATATTAGTTATACAAAATGTTTGTAAATAGATTTTTTAATGATATGGTAAATATGTGAATAAATTCTTTTGTGCATAAAATTCATGCAATAAAATTCTTGTATAAAACATTTATAAAGTGTATATAAAATTATTTATTAAAACTTGTAAAAAAAATCCTTTGTAGATAAAATCTACCTTGTAAAATTTGTACATAAAATTTGTAAATATTTTTTTGTAAAACATTGTATAAATTGTGTGTAAACTTGTACATATGCTTTGCACAAAATTCTTCTAATTTGTTTAAAATCCTTGTAAATTATTATAAATGTGTAAAATTCTCTCTATTAAAAAAATCGTATAAAACTAAAAAATTAAAAGCCATAAAGATTTGCAAAACCCAATGAAAAAGTGTTTTCAAACATATTTGGCTTTTCTTTTCTTTTCTTTTTTTTGACGAAATACTTTGTATGTATTTTCTTGCATTTGCATGTGATTTTTTAGAATGAAATTGATGCTTAAACTAATCTGGAAAAAATTGAAGAGTGGAGCTTGGTTAAGACCTTAATCCACTTAATTTCAGAAGAACCTTATAGGAACTGGAGTTGAGACTTTTCAGGTCTAACAACTTAATTCTTTGAGTCCACAAGACTATGTTCACATATCATCTTGATTAGAATATTTCATACACACACTTGGCTCTTTTAGATAGTGACCTATCTTGGAATATCACTTTACATGTAGCTCTTCACTGATGAGGTGGTGAGGGTTAGAATCCTATGGCAAGAGATACACGCAAATGGAAACATATACAGTCACCTTGAGTGGCCAGTGCACCCCAACCTAGGGGTGCACATGGATCGGATAAAATCCATAATCCGATCCAATCCGATGCTATTGAATTGGGTTGATTTGGTTTTATCATTCTAATGGATCGAATCGGATTGGAATTTTTGAAATCCGGTAAAGTATGGATTGGATCGGATATGATCTTTACCAAAATCCGATTCGATCGAATCTGTTAATACATTAATACACATGTACACATGTAGATACATACATAATTACTTACATACATACATATATACATACATACATAATATGCATGTGCACCTACTTCGAATTCTCTCTAAGGACATAATCAATGCCATTCATGTTAATTTTTCCATGTCGTCTTGGATACAAGTCCTCTTGATATCACCCTTTATTCTCTCTTGAAAGACAAATGTTAAACCTCCAAAATAATAAAGTATGACTATACCTTGTAAAATTATAAATCCATGTTATATTATTCTTCTCCTAGATTTTTCTCTCATTTCACTATTGGCCGCCAAAATTCCTTCTGATTCCCTCTCAGTCCATTTCGATGGTGCCCCTACTTGCACAGTGTTATTCCTCCCCAACACAATTTTGCCGCACCATCGTCCCCTGCGATGTCACCGCCTATCTTAAACGACATAATCCCCTCCCATGCGATACCCCTTGGCCTCTGTATGCTGCCACTCTTCTTATCTTCGTTAAAAGATAATAGATTTGGGATATTTACTTGGTACATTTGTTGGATATTTTTGATCTCTTTGCTTCTTACTTTTTATTTGCTTTAGCTTGCAACCTTATTTTATTGATGCAAATGGATCAATTACACACACCCATCTAAGAATAAATAAGTATTATTTAAATTTCTTTCATTTTAAATTTGATATATATATATATATTCATATTTTCATAGAATTTTGCGTATTTTGACTATATATAATATTGCAAATAAATTCTAGTTCAAATGCATTATAAATGAGAGGCATGGTGTCTAATTGATGGGCTATATTTAAGTTAGTTTTGTCTTGCATGCTCAATTGAGTATGAATGTTCTATGATTCTCGCTTTTTAATGATATATTATAGAGCCTTAAAGGATGTTCGTGTGAGTGGTTGGTTTTAACATAGCTTCAGATTCTAAGCTAATTGTAGACTTCATCAATATCCGATCACAAAGATCACATTTTTTAGTTATCTATCTTGTCTTTGAATCTTTATTTGATAACTTGTATATTTTTTATAGGAATCATTTTGTGGAAATCAATTGCAAAAAAACTGATAGCATTATTTATTAAATAAAAAATAATAAATTTCAAAATTAATATAATCCTTTAGTTTGATTGTGTGGTCTTCAACTTTTTACAATAGATTAATGGGATTCTTCAACTTTCATTTGATATGTGTTTTCTTTTCTTTTCTTTTCTTTACTTCTACTCATATGATCGATTTTTAGGTCATTATTCAAATGTTCAAGGGCCAATGTATTGTAAAGTATAGGCGTGTATAGACTTTTGGATGGGAAATTGCAAGTATAAAATCTGAACTAATCCGATCCATTCCATAATCCGATGGATTGGATCGGATTGGATTTAGATATCTGATGGATTGGATTGGATTTGAAAAAAATAAAAATCAGTTAAGGTTGGATAGGAAACATATTAAGATAAAATATGAATTAATCCGATCCATGTGCACCCCTACCCCAACCTAGTCTAGCGGCATTGGCATCTAACAACGGGAGCTGTAGGTTGCAATAAAGATTCAAAAGAGGGATGATCTATTGGCACAATTTTTTTAAGACCCCAAAACATGTGTGGAACAAAAGATTCTATATCGTAGGGGCACAATAAATATCTATGCAGTGCAATAATTCTTTCCATGATGTAGAAGCAAATATTGTATCCAATAAAAAAATCATTCATGTATATATTTGACCACATTGGTCCAGCTTCAGAGAGAGTGCAGATCTTAGTGGAGACTTGTCTACACTAGCCGGCTTCACAAGGAGATGTGGCTGCACTGACCACGCTCCAGTTCTCTTCTTATTCTTCTACTTCCTCCCCTTTGATTGTGGACACAACATTTACCCGAACTTAGAAGGAAATACCCTGCTCCTCGAGGAAAGAGTAGCTAGACAAGGGAATTAAGGTTACCTTGCTAAGAGGATGTTGGTCTTTGTCATTTCTGATGTGGAGAGTTATATTTCACATAAACATTACAAGTAGATTCATAGCCATCCGAATTTGCGTATGAGGACTTGTTCTGACCTAACTATTGAGGCGACCTAAATAAGAGTCCTGTAGAACTTAGAGTCTGTTAGGTTCTAACTCCATTTCCCAATAGGTTCCGCCAATCTAATAATCTAAAGTCAGACCGAGCTCCATACTTTGATTTTATGAAGAGTAGTTTAAAAATCAAAATTGTTCTAAGTTCTTTATTTTTCCTTTCTTCTTTTTCTTTTTAGTCACTTATTCTTCTAATAAGTCTTTGCTAAGGGACTAGCAAAGGTAAAGTATAAGGGGATGATGAATCTATATTTCATCATCTTTATTCATTTATTTTAGCCTAAAATCCCTTCTTAAACACATGTAAATATTAATAAATCATTGTTTTTATTCTTTCTTATTCTTTTGTAAATATTGTGTAAATATCATTGTTTTTAACCTAAAATAAATAAATAAATAAAGGAAAAATAAAGAAAATAAAGTCTGTATATATGCAACAAATACGGACTGACTCTATCCTTGAGTGAAGGTTAAGACTTGACCTCATCGACAAGGAATAAAGTAGGGGGAGATAAGGCCTAGTGTAGAAAAATAAAGAAAATTAAACTCCATCCATTCTTTATGTACAAATTGCATATATGTCGTCTATTTTGTCTGTAAAACTTTAATCTATTTTATTTATCACAATATTCATACCAAATAAAATGTTTTCTTCATGGAAATTGCACTTAAAAATAAGTTGTAAATATTAAAAATAACTGCAAAAAGATTCATTATGTAATAATGAGACTTTTAAAAAGATGAAAAACCAAAATTCCCAGACTCATATCTTCTAAAAAAACTCAAAAATAAGTAAACTCACTTTCATTGTACTATAAATAAAATAAGCTTCAAAATGACAGTGGTTTCATTAAAATCAGAATTAAGATGCAAAATGTGGCTTTTGGAGTGTATTGTACAGGGAGCCTATAGTATATATTGTGTGAATATTGCATTTTGTTTATTTCGTGTATATATTTGTGAATATTATATCTTTAAATACTTTTAAATATTGTATTTTATCTAACTAAAATAAAAATTAAAATTTTAAAAAAATAAAAATCACAAAAAATAAAATAGTGTATATATTGTACAAATACCACTATGTATATTGTAATTTTATATATTTATTTAACCTAATTATTTATTTTGTAAAAATACATAAAAATATATTTATAATCCTTGTGAAATGTTGTAACTAAATAAAATAATAAATTATATAATTATTTGTAAAAATAATTTATTAAAAATCAAGTTGTTGTATATATAGATATACTTACCTATGAATAATGGGTAATATTTATTTTAACCTATTAAATTAATTTATTTAATTTATTAAAATCCACCATAAATAAGATTATTTATTTATAAACATTTTTATCTACATTATTAATTTATTGAAATTCATTTAATAATTTATTTTTAATTTATTTGCATTTTCTTGCTTTGTTGTCCTTTCCTGGCTTTTGTCCTATTCTCGGAGCCATCCTATTAGGAGGACCCAGGTCTGTTGACCGGGGTCAACCCCTCCTTCACCCGCATACCCGAGTAGATCTGCCCGTCGGAGCTCCTTTCCACTTTTTTTCTCACGATCCAACCATCTCCATCCTTTGATTTCTTCTCGAATCTTTTTACTCGAATAACCATGTACTCTGCCCAATCATCAATTTCGAGAGATCCATTTTCCACCCTAATTTCGTCCAAGATTGAGTCCAGGAGAGAGAAGAAGTGACAAGGCATATCCTCCACGACCGAAAGTGCAGAGTTAGGCATTGAGAGATGAGATCTAGCTACCTTGTCGGATCTCCGCCAGCATAGTCAAGTTTCTCCACCAGTCACAACGGATTGAGGCGATCACCATCCTACTTCTATCCTTAGGTAGATCTAGGCATTTTATTGATATTTTTGTCTTTCACTTTGCTTTGATTTCCAATAAGTAGTATAATCCAATCACCATCTCCATGCTCCAATCTGCACGATCGGAGCTATCCAATCATCTAATTCACATTCTGACTCGTTCAACACCTTCATCAGACCTTTCTTCATTCTCTCACATACTCGACCCGCTCTAGATCAGATCGGATATTGAGTTTGACCTCCTTCCAATCGTCATCCATTAGAGGTCTTCATCCACCTTTTTTTGTGTTTCGACACCTAATAAAGACGATTGGAGACGCTACTCCATGTATCGATCTTCTGCAGGGTTTAGGAGCGCAACCGACCAGGAACTCAAGGTCTGGAGGTTCACTTTGAGTTGTATACTTCTTGACCTCCAGATCTTCATCGAGCTATCGTCGAGCGCCTTGGAGCCATCAGATTAACAGAGGAGCATTGCAGGAACGGACTGACCTTCTGGTAGTGACTAGAGTAAGATCGGACGAGATTCAGCCGATCGAAACTTGATGGAGCAGACCATCATCCGAGTTCCACCAGACGTCTTCAGATCTGCCCGATCAAGAACATATCCTCCAGGTGCATCTCATCCGTTCGTTTGCTCCCAATTCCAAGCCGTGGATCGAGTCCCCGAAGCAGATTCAAGCCATCATGTGCATCCTTAGCCCAGTCATCCAATATGTATAAAGACCAGATCCAACAGTCCGTTTCGCTATGTGTATAAGAGGTATAATTTCACTTTAGCCCTACTTTTAATTTATTTTGTAAATAAGTCCTAAAAAAACACATGTCACTCTTTTGTTGTTGATTTAATTGCATTGGACCCCTCTAGATTTGTTTTATTTGCATTTTGGTCCTATTTACCTATATAAATGTGCCAAGCACATGAACTTTGGCTAAATTGCAAGTTCTGTCCTTTGTTTTCTTGTTATTATTTAGGCCCTTTAAAATAAAATAATATCCTATAGGCCCATGCCAACACACCTCACTTGCGACGGCATACCCTTTTTAGGGTAAATTGCACATTTCTCCCTAAAGGATATGTAAGAATCCTTAAGAGCATCGCAGAAGCATGACGATCGCATCATATACGATCTAGAGCGACTAGTCGCACTAGTGGCTTGATGCAACATAATTTAAAATTTTCAACATGATGAAACCACATGATCCAAGAACACTTCTTGGATCATTTCATCTAACCACATAATAGATAGAGGAATACCTCTCGTAGCATGGTTGTGGTCAAGCCTCTAAGAGAAGAGACCTACTGTCTCAAGTCCGATCCGTCGGAGGAGATGCTTGCGAGCACGGGGATGAGTCGTGTGCTTCTCGCAAATCCAACTCATGATGATCCAAGCAGTGGATCTCCCGATCTCATCTCACGAGATTGAACAACTTCTTCACGAGTGAGACACACCAAAGAATACAGAGACCCATGAGTTGTCGAAGTGGCAGCACAACGACGATGCGACGACGTAGGTGCCCTTCTCTCTAAGAGGGGAATGGACAACCACTCAAGGACAAGGAGAAGGCTTGGCATAAGAATGAGAGAGAGAGAGAGTTTTTGTCAAAGTAGTCCGAAGATAAAGGGGTGCCTCTTCTTATATAGGGGTTTGGGAGTTCATGGATTTAAATCCATGGACGACACAAAATCAATGGATGAGATTGATTCGTGTTGATTTCAATGGTCACGATTTTGTTGTAAAAGTACAATAATATAGAATTTAATTTAAATTAATATATATTGATAAATCAATATAATTGATTTTGAAATTAAATCATTTAATCTTGGAGATATTGGAGGAAGAGATTGCCTCATCCCTAAAAAAGGGGGACAACCACCAAGTCCCTTTAGGACAATGTGGCCATCCACCCTCTTGACTTGGAATGAGTCAATCTCATTCCAATTCAAGAGACTACATTATCTCATGAAATTTCCAAGATTATCTCGCAAAAAATTCATAATTATCTTGTGAAGATTGCAATCATGCCATTGGAATTATGTAAATCACATTCACAACCCAAAATAAAATGTAATTATATTTTCAATTAATCATTCAATGTGAATCCAATTCACATCAATAATTTATCAACAAATATAAATCATAATTTGTCTCTCTCTAATATATTATAAATCACATTTATAATATATATGAATAATTTGATATTGCTATCCACATTATTCATATTGATAACTAGAAATTTCGAGGGTCGTACGGTTTCACATGGCGAAACCGCAGTCGAAGCGTTGACCGCTCAAAAATCCCTAATTAATCAATAATGAAACCATAATAAATAAATCAAGCAATGAAAATAAATTGTGGAGTCAAATTTATTTTTAACTCTACAAACAAGGTGTATAGGTGTAAGTATGTAGAGGTCGATCACATGGAGCAAGGCAGGATAGATCGGCAAAAATGCAATGATGTGAATGTGATTAATTGTCTACAAGCATGCAAATGTTTTTGTGGGTTTTTAATTTTTTTTAAACTTTTTATTTAATTTTTTATTTTGTATTTTGATTTTTTTAATTTTCTGATTTTATATTTTCTTTTTATATTTTATATTTTTTGTTTTTTCTTTATAAATAAAATATATAGATAATATAAGAAAAGGGGTGATAAAATATTTATAAAAATAAGGAAAACACTCAAAATTGGGAAATAAAATGTTTTTGATCTTTTTATATTTTTCTACTGTTTTTGTGATTTTTGGGGATTTTTCAGAATATTTTTGGTATTTTTAAAAGCTAAACTAAAGGAAAACGATGACTTAGCTACTGGCCGAACTCAAAATGGGAATGAAAAATACCAAACAGTATCAAGATTTTCCCAAATTAATTTTAAATAAAAGATAATAAATTAGATAAACTACAGAAACTTAGTTTATATTTTTAGGATTTTTCTAGGTTTTTTACATTTTTTGAAAGTTTTTAGGTATTTTCTAATTTTTAAGGTTTTTTTTTGAAATTTTTAGTGGTTTTTGGACCGACACTAGAATACAATAAAATAGACCTTAGGTAATTTTTTTGGAATTTTTCTAGGTGTTTTGATATTTTTTTGGTATTTTCTAATGCAAACAGTAGCTAAAATGCAAGTTTTTGATTTTTAATAAATATTAAAATGCAATAAAAATGCAAAAATATAGCGTGGATCTACAAGTAAACAGGAGCCTATGCCATTTTTTTGGTGATTTTAGGAGTTAAAATGATGCGTGAAATAAATAGAGAAAGCGCACAAAATTACACAGCCTAGCAGGGGTATAAATGCAAATAGACAAACAACCAGGGGCTAAGTTGCAATTTTCATGCAAAATTTATAACTAAATAAAATATTTAATGGACCAAACACAAATATCCAGACCCGCAAGGGTATCCCAGCAAATTACCCAACCAGGCGCGTGACTCGCACGCGCCTGGGAAGGACCTGTTCGTAATTTCCAAAAAGATAGGGGCCAATGTGCAAAATACACAAAAAATAATACACTACAGATGAAAGTTCTTGGATCAAAACTAAATACCCGAACCCTGGGGGGGTTCCTTCGCAAAATGCTCGCACCTCACGTGTACTAGTCACGTGAGGTGACGTGGCGTGGACTGGAACGCAATATTACAAAGGGCCAAGGGTCTAAACGCAATTTCTACAAAAATTATAAAAGGCACATGAAAGTTTGCGTCTTTAATATAAAATACAAAAACTGGCAGGGGGTAAAACGCAAAATACCCCTGCCGAGATGATCGGACGGCGGATGGAGGTGCGAGTGACGCGTGATGCCAATCTGGCAGCGGGCAGTGATGAATCCACATTTCATCATCTTAATTCTATCATTTTGGCCTCAAAAACCCTAGTAAATGCTTGTAAATAGCATTAATTAGAGCATATTAGCATTCATGCATGTATCTGTAAATAGTGTATAAAATACTGTAATTAAAGCCAAAATCATAGAATAAATAAAATAAAATAAAAAGAATAAAATATTATAAATATTTTGTGACCCAAAACCCCGAGACCTAGGCATCTTGATGAATAGGTCGACAAGGAATAAAGTAGGGGGAGATAAGGGCCAAATACAATGTATTTCATTCATTCTTTACTCATTTTGGGACCTATTTTTGGTTCCACTTTTTATACATCAAATAAAGAAACTTTGTACATGAAAGTTGTAGATAATTAAATAAAGAAAAATACAAAATTTATTTCACTCAAAAATAATATACAGATAAAAGGTTATGGTCTGAATAAAAATCCAGAATCCCAACTTCCCAGACCCGTATCTCACAACTGAAAACTCCAAATGCAGCAAACTCACCTTTAATTGTATATAGAATAAAATAAGCTATTTAATGGCGGTGGTTTCGCACTTGGAGGAGCTACGGTTTGAAAGTTGAGTTTTGGACCCACATTGTACAATTGTACTGATTAAAACATTCAATTTATTCTTTATTCATATTTTTATAATTTTGTAAACCTTACTTATAATATAGTTGTACATTAAAATTGGAATAAAAACCTAAATAAAACTCAAAATAAAATACTTACATATCTAATACATAGGTATAGAACCTATACTCAGACCTAGATAATACATACTATTATTTTATTAAATATACAAAGTACTTCTAAAAAATAAAATAAAATATAATTACATGTATAAAAGTACAATTTTATAAAATAATACACATAATTAAAGAAATTAAAAATACCAAATAAAAATAAATTAATAAAATACATAGGTATATGTACCTATATAGGACTAAAAAGACAACTTGTAAAAATATATCTCATAAAAATAATTAAAAATCAGAATAAAATACTACATAAAATAATAAATATTTTTTATGTTATAACCAAAATTTAATTCATTCTTTTTCTATTTTTAATTGAATTTTTAAAACATTTTTAGGACCTTTTTCTTGGTTGGTCCACGTGGACCAACTAGGGGGCAGTCGCAGTTGACCTCGGTCAAATGTCTGCCCTAGGTCCTGTAGCCCGTGTCAGACCGTGGTTTGACCCCTCTTTCTCAATTTTTTCGAGGCCTATCCTTGCATCATCTCATGATAGTTTCTTCTTGGCTTTTGATCCTCGATCAATGGGCAAACCCGCCCTGATGCAACCTCGGTCGAAGGACCACTGTGCTTATCACTATGCCTCGTTCTTCCTCCGCTGTCTGTCAACCCCATATAACCCACCTCTGATTTTCGTTTGAATTTTGAACCGCAAATCATCCAGTTCTAACCCCCCTTGGACTCGCTTGAGCATCTTGGAGGTGACAGCTCCAAGTCTCCTTCTTCAAGGCGGAGGATCGACACGACCTGGGCGTGTTCCAACCCCTACCTCCGGTGACTCTCCCGTCGAGGTACATCAACCTCGGGTACCTGCCTTGATGTGTCTACCCACTTCACTTTCATTCTCTTTTCGTTCGTTGTAGTCTTAGCATCACTTAGGTCCTCTTTTCGTGTCCAAACTCTCATCGATTCGATCACTCAAGCACCCTCACCGGAGCAAGCTCCGGCGAGCATCAAAATCACCGTTCGCCCCATTGTGAGAATCCCCTGGAGGTCAAGGCATTTTGCCCTTGCCTCCATTGACCTTTTTAGCAGTTGCAGGAGCTCGAAAGACCCCCGCGAAGGTTTGATTTTGGCAAGCCCAAGGTACCTAGACCGTCGTTCTTTCCGAGCCTCGTCGCGGAGCGCTAGTGCCTCTCGAGCCATTTTGGCTCCGCCGGTGGACGCAGGAACCTTCCAGGAACGTCATCGGCCATTTTGAAGCTTCATCGAAGGCCGGAGGGTTGAGATCAAGGTCGGGGAAACTCGCTCCACGGCGAGTTCTTCCCTGTTCTTCATCTTGGCCTCCCCGCCGTCCGATCAAGGGTCGATCGCCTAGGCTAGCAGCTGCCGTTGGATCTTCGAGAGCCTCCACCGTCAGATTCGTCCAGATCCATCTAATCTAGGCCGTCCACGAGCGAACCGTCATCGTGCAAGGAGAAGCTGCCACGTGGATAAGTGGCTCGGGCCACGCCGCTGGATCGCACCCAGCCGCCAATCGTTAGATTCGCGCCATGCGTCATCCACGTCCATCCGCCGTTGGATCTTCCTTGCGAGGGAATTTTGCAAGTATATCCCCGCCTTTTTGTAATTTTATTTTAGTCCATAAACTTTAATTAGTAGTTTAAAACTTTTGTAAAATTTACAAATAGGCCCTCGAACTTGTTATATTTGTACATAGGTCCTCTGCCACGTCACCTCACATGACCTGTTCACGTGAGGTGTGGACTTTTTGCAGAGAGGCCCTCGGCCTTTTATTTATTTTGTTTCAGTTCGTTAAATTTTGTATTAAGTGTTAACTTTTTGGGAAAATTGCAAGTGAGCCCCCAAAGGTTTTTGATATTACGAACATGTCCCTGCCAGGCGCGTGTCAGTCACACATCCTGGTGGGTTATTTGCAGAAAGACCCTCTCGGGTTTGGAAATTTGTATTTGGTCCACAAAATTGAATATTCAGTTAAATACTTTTTTGCATGTATTCCCCTGGATGTTTTGATATTTGCATATATACCCCTGCCAGGTTGAATTATTTTTGTTTGCTTGTCTGATTTAATTAAGGCATCTCTTTAATTCGAAAAATTCTACAAAAATCATGTAAAGCTCTCGGGTGCTTGTACTTTAACGCCATATTTTTGCATTTGCATTTTATTGCATTTTTGCATTTATTAAAAATAAAAAACTGCCATTTCACTACTGTCTAGCTTAGAAAATACCAAAAAAATATTAAAACACATAGAAAAATTCCAAAAAAATACCTTCTGTGTATTTTAGCATATTTTAGTGTTAGTCCAAAAATCACTAAAAATTGCAAAAGAAAAACCTTAAAAATTAGAAAATACTTAAAAAATTCAAAAAAAATTAAAAAATCATAGAAAACTCCAAAAATATAAACTCAGTTCCTGTATCTTCCTTATTTTATTCTCTTTGTTTTAAATCTAATTTGGGAAAATTTTGAGATCATCTGATATTTTCCTTCCCATTTTAGTCTCAACCAGATTGTTAATTCACTGTTTTCTTCATTTCAGTTTTTAAAAATACCAAAAACATTTTGAAAAAGATACAAAAATCACAAAAACAACAAAAAAATCATAAAAATACCAAAAAGATTTTATTTCTGAATTTTTGAGTCTTTTTGCACATTTTTATAAATGTTCTATCCTCTCTTTTATTATATAGCTTATATCTTCCAATATTGAAAAAAATATAAAATATAAAATATAAAAATATAAAAATCAAAAAAATTAAAAATCAAAATACAAAATTAAAAATTAAAAAAATAATATATTAAAAAAATTAAAAACCCACAAAAATAGTTGCATTGCATAGTGTAGACGCCACATTCACTTTCACACACACACCCCCCCTGTTTGACCTACCTTGTTTGGCTCCTTGTGTTCAAACTCTCTGCATACTTGCTCTATACGCCATTTATGTAGAGTTAAAAATAAATTTTAACTTCACATTTATTTCTTATTGCTTGATCTATAGTGTGGGTTAATTGTTGATTTTAGCTAGATTTCTGATTGGTCGGCACTTCGACTGAGTTCCCGCTTTGTGTGGAACTTAGGACCGTAGATTTCTAGCTAAATCAAATGGCGCCGTTGCCGGAGAGCAAAATCGAGTAGTTCATATTTTTGTTTGATTGTGTTTGCTTGTCTACCATTGCTTCATTTTATCTCTCTTGCATTTTTTATAGATATTGTTGAGCGAGGCGGATCGTCTAGGGGATCCGGAGCAACCACGTGAAGCGGAGCTGGCTTTTCTTAAGCCAAGCCGGTAGGAGAGAGCAGGAGGAGTGAGAGAGTGATTAGATTAGTTTGTATTTTATTTTGTGAGAGAGTGTTTATTAATTTGTAATAATACAGGGACTTGGACACTTGAACTTCCGGGCCTAATTTTCGGGTGTTTGTTCACCCGGGGGCTCACCGCGGATTTCATCGCGTTTTCCGATTGTCATTTTCCGGTTTTGTTTTCATTTTTGTTTCTTTTGTGGATTGAGACCTTAGCTATAGGCTTGCTTGTTTGATTAGATTAGGTCCAAACACACTAATAACCTTTGCATGCACCTATAGATCGTATTTGGACTTAGTCTAATTAAACAGTTAGTCATTAGTCTTCGATCCGCGCGCCGCGAGCTCATCCCGCCAAGCACTTCTCCTAAACTCGATGTGTCGAGAGAAGGAGGGGTGAGCCTAGACCGGACATTAGGATTGGAGAGTGGTGGTTAACTTGTGGTTCTTCACGTAGCAGTTGCCTATCTTAAGACGATTTCCGAATTGCATACCAGCATGTAGTTTAGGTTTATAAATTTCTGCTTTGCATCCCGCATGGAGAGAGCTGGGATTCGCTGTAAGTCTTCTTACTTAGCATTCATCATTTAGGCACAAAGGTGAGATTTCCACCTTGGTGTCGACTTGCACGGCTTTTCCGACTCTATTCTCCCTCTGTTTTTGGACAAAGTAGGATCAAGAAAATACAAAAATCGTTAGTCGCTTGTTTGAATCTACTCAAAAGAAGCGATAACACCAAAAAAATTAAAAAAGGGACTGCTAAGAAAACTTTGACCTAAATAAAATTGGTAATTGGACTCATTGATTGGGGAGAGTAACACCCTCACTTGTATTCAGGTTGCATGGGAAGGTCTCCTTCCAAGTGAGTAGAGTGCTTCGTATTAGAGCCCAAATCCCAGCTTGTGGCTGCCTTGTGTATCACCTGGATTTCCGAAGTATTGGCGCTACTATCGTACGTAGGCGAGTAGGGCTTGGTCGCCATTGGTGACTCACTATTGTGTGAGCATCGACCTTGTCCGAAGTACCGAGAATAGGCCATGCCTTCACGGGTGTGTCTGTCTCACCGTCTGCATCCGAGTAGGATCTTGCATGCTCACGGGTGATTCCGTTGCGAGCGAGATCCGAAGTATCGGTTTCGCCTATCAGCTTCCTCCCTCTTATTCTTTGGCTGAGTAGGGATACAGGAAGGGTTACAAGGACCTTAAAAAGCGCAAGCTACAGGTTACACATGAGGAGGACTAGTACGGGAATACTTTTTCGGCAGTACTCTCTCTCCTTTAGGCGTAGCGCTCTAAGGACTCGTGACAAGATAAATTCCTGAATTCAAGATTAAAACTGACAAGATAAAAGCCGAACCTTCTCGGCTTCATGTGTTGAGTTGGTGAACTCACCCCTGTTTTGTGTTTGATTGCTAGTTAAATTTAGGTCAAGATAAAAAACACAGCACAATTGTGCGCAATTTTGCTTCTCCTTTCTTCCTTCTTCTTCTGCATTCACCTTGCTCTACCCAATAATCAAGATGATGGGACAGAGGTCTCTTAGGCCGACTCTGTCGGCACCGCTATCCAGAACTCCTCCTCATTCATCTAGGATGACCTCGGAGAGTCCGCTCTCCGAGCCTGAGTTCACTTCCACCCTGTTCCCACTCGACCACCCTTCTCATTCCCCTTCCATCAGTCCAAGAGTCTCAGAATTTAGTGCATCGCAGAGCTCAGAACATTTGACGGCACCTGAGATGGGTTCTTTTGCTTTTTTCAGAGAACCCAGACATGGCTGACAGAGGAGAGCACCCAGATGACCATGATCACCCTCTTTTCTTATTTGATTAAGCAGCCATCAACAATTCCTTGCTAGCATCCCTGGAGACAATGCAGAGGCAGATCCGTGATCAGGGAGTATTCATGGGTGATCTTATGCGAGAGATAGCACAGATGAGAGAAAACCGACCTGGGGGCGGTGGCGGTGGTGGAGGAGGAGATGGACCTGATGCAGGAGGAGGTGATCCCGACGTTGAGAGACCGCCACAAACTATCATGAGAGAATTGCATAATCCCGCAGCATCCCTCACTCATCGTTGGATCAGACTTCCGCCTATCCATGGAGATTTCGAGTTTCGGCCCCATACCATTCAGCTTCTACCCAAATTCCATGGGTTGCCGACCGAAGAGCCACACCTCCACCTCCAAGAATTTGAAATGATCTGCAGCACAATCCATGATCGGATGATGACTGAGGATACGATCAAGATGATCGCCTTCCCTTTCTCTTTGGTTGATAGAGCCGCATACTGGCTCAAACATTTGGGGCGATTCATCGATACCTGGGCAGATCTCCGGACCGCGTATTTGAAGAAGTACTATCCTCTTGGCCGGACGAATGCAGCTAGAGCCATGATCAGCAACTTCATCATGATCCCTAACGAACAATTTCATGAAGCCTGGGATCGATTTAGAGAGCTCATCGACCGGTGTCCCCACCACGACATATCAAAGCCCAATCTAGTGCAGAGTTTCTTTTGTGGGCTGACACCGGAGCTGCAAGGGCTAGTGAACACCTCTTGCGGTGGGTCCTATTTTTCCAAGGGTGAGGACGACGTTTAGGCCATCTACGAAGGCATGGCAGAGAACTCAACCATCATGGTCCAAGCTCGTGTTTACACACAGCAGAAGCCCCCGCAAGCAGCGGGATCATTCCAGAGGATCGCCCGCATCGATGCCGGTCATAACACTTCGTCGGCAGCCGCATCCCAAGCAGAATCGGCCACAACCGACATGGGCATAATCAGTGAGAAACTGGACC
This sequence comes from Ottelia alismoides, assembly GCA_037367405.1. NCBI lineage: Eukaryota > Viridiplantae > Streptophyta > Magnoliopsida > Alismatales > Hydrocharitaceae > Ottelia > Ottelia alismoides. The sequence goes on from JAZKJV010011556.1 coordinate 177,079, forward strand.
GTCTCGAGATCCTCGCGAAAAAGCAGATGCAAGGCATGGCCCAGATTGACCAGATTGCCAAGACGATGAGTGACCTGAAGACGCAGATCCTTTGCGTCCAGGAGGCACAGATATCTTCCCAGCAGCCTCCCAGGTCACGAGCTGATCCAAGCAGTAGCAACTCATCCCAACCCTCTGTCTCGTACCGCCAGGTCAACCACATCCAGGCAGAGCCGGTCCCGTTGCTACAATACTACCCAGCGCAGCCGCCATCTGAGGACACTCAGATGGTGGTCTACCAGCCGGAGCAGCCACTGACAGTTCTTCCTCCACCCTCCTTCGAGCAGGAACCATTGATGGAAGTCAATGGGATATGGTATGACCGGTACCCTCAGCCCGGGATTCATCGCGATCACCCGGATTCCATTGGGGCAACGGTGGGTCCTCATCTCAATAGCAGAATCCAGCTCAAGGACAGCATAGCAATCAACAACCACAGCAGCAGCAGCAACCCCAATATGCCCAGCAGCAACATTACCAGCAAGGTCCTCGTCTCGCCTATCAGGGACAACAGTGGAGGCACCGTCAGCAGCCTCATCAGTCATATCCCCATCCTCCCCAGTACCAGCAGTACCAGCATCAGCAACAACCTCATTTCCCGCAAGGGAACCCATCCGGTTCTCAAGCCCCCGCATTTGAGAACCCATCTCTAGATGATCTTGTCCGCTTGCTCTCCGAACAAGGAGCATCCTTCAGGCAAGAAATGGATGAATTCCGGCAGGAGATGAGGGAAATCATCAAAGGCAAGGCCGCCATACCTGCTCAGATTGAACCTAACCTGAAAAATCTGAAAAGGAAGTCTGAGCAGGTAGAGTTTACAGAGGATACCTCTCCTAGTGACTATTTGAGTGACATATCTCTTTCTTTGTATGATGCTGATTTTGTGACTACTAGGAGAGGTAGGATGCCAGCAGGCGGCGCCTCTTCTGAGCGACAACCACATGCAGGATCAGGAGCGCCAGAGGAGCAGAGTAGCGGTGCTGATGCCGCTAATGATGATGTTGAAGACGGTGGTGCTGAGGCCACCAATGATGGAGATCCAGACGACGGTACTGAGGCCGTTGTGATACCAAATGCAGACGGTGGTGCTGATGCCACCATTTTGGATGCTGAGCCAGAGCGTGGTGCTGATGCCGCGAAGACAGGTGCCGGTGGTGGTACTGAGGCCACCACATCTACTTTTGTTGAGCGTCCCTCTGTGATGTTACCACCTTTTGTATCTATGGACTGTGGTAATAAGAAAAACAAAAATATGAATAGAGGAAAGGTTTCTGTTCACATTGCGGATCCATATGTGTTGAATGATGATGATTGTATGGATTCTATACCTTCACTAGCACAGGGACCTATTCCTAGTCCTCCATCTGAGGAGACCCCTACCATCCCCTTCCCTGAGGCACTCCACCGGGCGAAGGGGAATAAAAGAGAAAATCCTAAAAAAGATCAGCATGTAGAGTTCATCAATCAGATGATAGACAGATTCCATATTCAGCTGACTCTACAAGAAGCACTCGAGCACATCCCCCTTGATGAATCCACATTTCATCATCTTTATTCTATCATTTTGGCACCAAAAACCCTAGCAAATGCCTGTAAATACCCTTAAATAGAGCATCTTAGCATGCATGCATGTGCATTCAATTAGTGTATAAAATGCTGTAATTAAGGCCAAAATTATAGAATAAATAAAGAAAAGAAAAAGAATAAAATATTGTAAATATTTTATGACCTGAAACCCCGAGACCTCAGCATCTCGATGACTAGGTCGACAAGGAATAAAGTAGGGGGAGATAAGGGCCAAGACACAATACAAATTCCTTTTATTCTATTCATTCTTTATTCATTTTGGGACCTAATTTTGGTTCTACTTTTTATACATCAAATAAAGAAACTTTGTACATGAAAGTTGTAGATAATTAAATAAAGAAAAATACAAAATTGATTTCATAGAAAAATAATGTACAGATAAAAAGTTATGGTCTGAATAAAATTCCAGAATCCCAACTTCCCAGACCCGTATCTCGCAAATGAAAACTCCAAATGCAGCGTACTCACCTTTAATTGTATATAGAAGAAAATAAGCTAATTAATGGTGGTGGTTTCGCATTTGGCGGAGCTACGGTTTGAAAGTTGAGTTTTGGACCCTCATTGTGTACTTGTACATATTAAAATATTCAATTTATTCATTATTTTTTTATTTTTATATTTTTATAAGGTTGTAAATACTACTTATAATAATTATGTGTGTTAAAATCAGAATAAAAATGCAAAGAAAAATAAAAAAAATAAATAAAAATGAACATACATAGAATACATAGGTACACTACCTATATCCATACCTATATCCATACCTTTATATTTTATTTAAATATACAAAACAATTCATTAAAATAAAATAAAAATATAGTTGTGTATATAAAAGTATGCTATAATTTTATAAAATAATAAACAAAAATAATAAAATTAAAATACATAAAATAAAAATAAAGTACTAAAATACATAGATAATATACCTATATAGGGTTATAAAAGGTAAACTTGCAAAAATATACTTCATAAAAATAAATAAAATTCACAATAAAATAATTTATAAAAAAATAAACATTTTTCATTTTGTAATTAAAAATCAATAAAATCCTTATCTATTTTTTATTGATTTAAGAATATATTTTTCCTGCGGATTTTCCTGGTTGGTCCACGTGGACCAACCAGGTGGCTGGAAAGTTGACCCGCTGGTCAACTTCCTGGCCTTCTCCTGCAGCATGTCAGAATGCATATGACCCTCTCTTCTCGATTTTTTCGCCGTTGATGCGTTGCTCGAGGGCAGCCGCTTTCTTCATGAAAGTTGTTCACTGTAGATCCACCTAGCCCGCTGACCTCTTGGATCAGACCAGATCTTTTTCATCTGCTCGAAATCTCGCCTCGAAAGTCGCCCGTCCACCATCTTTCAAAAACACCTCTCATTCCCCCTTTTGATTTTTGAACCGCTTTTTGCTTGAGCTTCTCCCTCCGAGGGCTTACGACGGGTCCCCTGTGACAGAGGGAAGACCCTCTACCTTGTCGAGGTGACCTACCTAGCTCGGCGGCGCGTTCCAACCCCATCTCCGGCCTCGCGGCCGTGAGGTCTCTTCCTCGTGGTCAACGCCACTTGAGGGCATTTCCCTTCTTGTTTTTCTTATAGTTAGATAGCTGTTAGTCTACGATTTCGTTTTGTTTATTTATATTGCCATTTAAACCATAATCAGAGCCGATTTCACCATCAAACACCTCGCCGGAGCTCTTGAGCTCCGGCCACCATTTCCGCCATTCCACGCCACCATCACCCCTTTTTGCTGGCCCTGGAACCTTTTACTGCTACTTGTGCTTTGATTGCAGGTCCAGGTGCGAGGAGACCCCCTCCTGGGGTCGAGTTTTGTAGCATTCGAGCAGCCTGGAGCTTCCCCAGCACCATCACGCCGCGGCGGACCTCCGGCCCCTCTTGGGCCATTTTGCAGCCGCCAATTGCTCGAGGGAATCTCCAGGAGGTTCGTGGTGCCATCTGGAGGGAAGACGATGCTCTGGACGTCGAGATTTTGAGGATCAAAGGTACCCCGGTGGCTGTTCTTCGTGCGTTCGTCCTCGACACTCCAGAGCCGTCGGATCCCTCGTGTTCTTCGCAAGCTACAGTAGCCGTAGGATCCATCTTCGCCAGAGCCGTTCGATCAGTGAAGCATCTTTTAATCCTGGCCGTTATAACCCGAAGGGGTATCGCCTTCTGTGCGCGTGCCACGTATTTAAGTGGTGCTGCATCCGCCGTTCATCCGCGCCTTAGCCTTGGGTAATTTTGCTTTAATACCCTGGGCGTTTTTGTATTTTGTAATAACTGCTAAAACTTTCATTTGCCTCTCTTTAATTTTGTAACTTTTGCTAAAGAGCCCCTGTGGTTTTCGTTTTGACAAATCAGCCCTTGCCAGCGAGGCGCACGTGCGAGAGCACGTGCGCGTGGCTATTTTGCGGGTCAGGGCTTGCTTTTCCGCATATTTAACTTTTAGTCCAGTAAATATTTTTGTCTGTATAACTTTTTGAGGAACAATTGCGTCTATGCCCCTGGAGCTTTGTATTTTTGCAAAGACACCCCTGCCAGGCCCTTAACTTGTGCTTGCTATATCTAATTAATTAGGGCCTCCTTTTAAGTCCAAAAATCCCACAAAAATAGGGTTAAGCTCCTGTATACTTGTATTTTGAGGCTATTAATTTAGTTTTTGATTTTATTTTATTTTCATATTTATTAAAAATAAAAAATAGCCTTGTTCTCTACTGTCTAGCTTAGAAAATGCCAAAAAAATATTAAAACACTTCGAAAAATTCCAAAAAAAATTACCTAGTGTCTATTTTAACTTAATTTAGTGCCAGTCCAAAAATCATTAAAAATCTCAAAAGAAAAACATTAAAAATATTAAAACACTCAAAAACTTCAAAAAAAATATATAAAATCAAAGAAAACTCTAAAAATTACAAACTCAGGTTCTGTTTGTTCCTTATTTTGTTCTTTTTATTTGAAAAATAGTGTGAAAAATTTTCATTACTGGTTGCTATTTTTAAATCTCATTTTACTCACAGCCAGCAATATTCGCACTGTTTTGCTTTATTTCAGTATTTAAAAATACCAAAAACACCTTGAAAAATCCCCAAAAATCACAAAAACAGTAAAAAAGTATAAAAATACCAAAAAGACTTTATTTGCTTATTTTTGAGTATTTTTATCGATTTTTATAAATACTCTAGCTTGCCTTTTATTACATTACTTTTATATTCCAATATTGAAAAAGAAAACTAAAATAAAAAATATAAAATAAAAAATTATAAAAATCAGAAAATTAAAAATCAAAATACAAAATTAAAAAAATTAAATTAAAAATAAAAAGAAAATTTAAAATTAAAAACCCACAAAAATTTATTTGCTTGCTTGCTTAGTGTAGATATATCACACACACACTTGAGCACACTTGTTTGAACTACCCTGCTTGCTCCCTGTGTTCGAACTCTCTGCATACTTGACACTATACACCATTTGTGCAGAGTTAAAAATAAATTTTAACTCCACATTAGTTCTAATTGATTGATCTTTAGTGTGGGTTAATTGTTGATTAATCACATTTTATTGTGGGTCGCCACAGCGACGTATTTAGACCCTCGATAACTTGCGGTTATCAAATGGCGCCGTTGCTGGGGAGCAACAACGCGTAGTTCGAGTTTTTGTTGTGTTGTGATTATTTGTCTACCTTTGCGGCTTTTATTTATGCTTATTTCATTTTGGCTCATTTTCGATAATTATTGTTTGAATTGTCTAATCACCTTCGTGTTTGACTTTGTGTGAGGTACGAGGATCGAGGGAAGCTCTCTTTTCTAGGAGCGCCTGTGCACCCACGTGAGGCGGTGACGCTTCGCACCAAGGCAGACTTAGAGGATTTTTGAAGACAATTCCCGAGCCATTTATTTCATTGACCTTATTTCTTGTAATTTGTTGTGAGAGAGAGACTCTTTATTGTAATAATACAGGTACCCCCGGACTTGGACTCTTGAGCCTAATTTCCAAGTGATTGTTCACTTGGGGGCTCGACGCGGTTTTTGTCGGCTTTTCTCGCCTTCTTTTTATTTTATTTTGTTTTTCGATTTTATTTATTTTGTGTGATTGAGCCCCTAGTTCTAGGATTGCTTGCGATAGACTAAGGCCAAACACCTAATATTTTGCATGTACCTATAGACGCGTTTGGACTTAGTCAAATTTTAAACAGTTGATCATCACCTTCAATCCGTCGCGCCGCGAGCTCTCCCCGCAAAGCGCTTTCTCCTAAACTCAAGTGTGTTGAGCAGAGGAGGGGTGAGCCTAGACCGGACATTAGGGTTGAGGATTGGCGGTCAACTTGTGGTTCTTCCCGCTAATAGCAATTTCTGAAACTTAGGGCGATTTCATCGATTTGCATTTGCATATAAGATAGGTTTCAATTCTGCTGAGCATCCTTGCATGTAGAGTGCTGGAGGCAAGGTGAGCATTTCTCTTTAGCATACATCATCGATTGCCGCTTGCATTGCTTTTCCGCCTCTCCTTCTGATTTTGCCAACCTAGGTGCTTAAAGGAATTGACTCCTCGATAGGATCGTGCATTTTCATTAAAAATCCAAAAAAAGTGATAATCCATAAAATTGAGACTGATAATTTTACTTGACCCTAAAACCGATCAAAAAGAAACATCTTGTATTGGGGCGAGTAATCCCCCCATTGTCCTCGCTTTTATTTGCTCGCGCACACACTAAGGATAGTGCCCAAATCCCATCAAGCCCCCTAAGTGTTTGTGCAATCTTTGACTTCTCACCTAACTCTAAAACAGACAAGATTAAAAGACCACTCTTTGCGGTCTCTACCGAGTTGAGTAGGTGAATTGAGGGTTTGATTTGTTTCATTTTTGCTTGTGATTGTTTTGTGTGTGTCCTATATCATCCCTGCGCATTTGCGCCTTCTTCTTCACTCTCTTGACTTGACATTCGTGCTCCCCCGAATCAATTCCTTTTGTTTTCGAGATGGACCCCTGGAGTGCATTTTATCCGGACTTTACGGACCCCTCGCTCGCTCCAGCCGGTCCACCTCCCTTTTATCAGGAGGATCCTCCTCCTACTTTTTCTGATTTTTGTACATACCCGCCTCAGCCACAGTATCAGACTTCGGACTTCTACCCACACCCACCCCCACCTGTGTATTATCCACCTTCACCTTCACATCCACCCGAGTCTGACCTGATGGAGTCACCTCCCTCGATCTCTATGAGCGATATCTTGAATCAGATGACCAAACGCATTGATTTGTTGAATGATAATCTTGCTATCTTGAGGAATAATCAGATTAATGCTCCTTCCGCCAGGGATTCAGATTTACTTGTAGGTGATCATGGGAGCATGCAATCTCCAAAAATACAAAAAAATGAGAAAAATTTAAAAATCCAAAAAGATTTCAGGAGACATTTGGTTGATCAAGATTATGAGGAGAGAGTCCACTTGCCAGAGCCCTGGACCACACATGCATTCACACCCAGTCCCACCTTTGACTCCGAGGATGCCGCTGTACAGACTGCTCTTGGCATGCCTCGTGTATACACTGATTCTGACTTCCTCCCTTGTATGGCGGAAGTCCAAAAATTCAAAAAAATGTTATCTGAACCCGAAGTGGTGGATGCTATTCATGAGATTATCCGTGCCCCACTTCAGCTGGCCATGACCCACATGTCTGCTCCTCTTCCCAAGAAGAGAAAGCGGAGGAGCAGATCTGAGCGTCACATTCTGACCATGGCCACTGCCCTCGCCATCACACACCGTCCCATTCCCAAGAAGAAGAGCACAGCTACACCTTTCATCACTTGCACCATCTCTGACTATACTTGTGATCGCACTCTCCTAGACGGCGGTGCTTCGATTAGCATATTACCCTTCTCGTTGGTACAGTCTCTTCACTTAGGGCCTCTCAAGAAGACCAGGATGATCGTTCAGTTTGCTGATGGATCCATCAAGAGGCCGAAGGGTATCCTTGAAAACGCTGTCATTTCTATTCAGGGCACGAGCCACAATGTTGATTTTGTCGTGTTGCCCATGGAGAACTCCACAGGGGAGCCATCTCCAATCATCCTGGGACGACCATTCCTCGCCTCTGCGAGGGTCGTTATTGACTATGGATCAGGAGAGGTTCGCTTCCGTCCTGTTGATGGGAGTGAAGTGTCGATCACCGCACCCACAGTTGACCAGAGACCCGCACCTGATGCACCTTCACCGATTATAGCTGACTCTGAGATCTGTGACCTACCTGATGCTACTAGAGATACTTCCTTAGCGATCCCTGATGAGACCCGATGGATCCCCCGAAAGGGGAGGAAGTCGGAAAGCACGGACCTCACTAATCCTCCTCCTGGTGTGTGGCGATGTGTTGATGAAATCCAGAGTATTTATGTGATTGAACCATTTGAGCAGGGGGCAGATACCAAAATAATTGAGGATGTTTACGAAGTTGCCCATTACTTTGAGAGACCTCATAAGGAAACAAATGACCCATGTAAGACTAGACAGGACGGATCTGCTTTGACTACTTCCACTGATGAGTCCGCTCCTGTCCATGTTGATTCTGATGGGCCGGAGGCCGAAGTTGATTTGATCGCTTTTCTTCAGAAATTTGGGCCTTTTGATGAGAAAGATGATCCGGTTGAGATTATAGAGGATGAACAGAGTTCGTATACTTCCACAGATGATTTCGTTCCTTTTGATTTTGACCTGGACGAGGACTCGCAGGACGACTCCGATTACACTTCTTCCGAGGATGATGAGTTTGTCCCTTTTCACTTTGACATCGACGAGACTTCCAAGGCCGGACCTAGTCGTACCTCTTCCACTCACCCGTCTGTGCCTTCACACCATAGGACCAGCAAGGGAGAACCTAGCCATACTGCTTCCATCGATCAGTTCGTCCCTTTCCGTTTTGATTCCACTGAGGGCCTTCACCGTGTCGACCCTGATCGGCCTCCGTCCACTGTGGACCCCGATGTCGACATACATCATATCAAATCTATCCCTTAGCGGTCCCGCAAGAAGGTTTGCTTTCCACCTTCTGATGATCACCCATTTCTGTTGTAGATTCTCCCCTGTGACACTCTTTCCATCTCCCGTTTTTGCTCGTCTACCCATTTCTCGTGTTTGCCTTGCTTAGGATGTGCTTTGTCCTACGTATAGGAGGGGTAGACAAGTTGAGTGTTCATTCTTCGTTTCGTGTCATCACTCCTGTTGTTGCCTATACTTAGGGCTTCTTTTACCCTAACTATAGGGGGAGTGGTGTGTACATCCTCATGATCTCTTCATCCATTGTCAGATATCTTTTCTTCTTTTCTTCTTTTCTTCTTTCCCTTTTCTATCTTCTTTATCTATCAAAAAGGTGCCGCCCTTGTAGACAGTTTTCCATACTTAGGACGTACTTTGTCCTAAGTATAGGGGGGGTGTGCACCCCGAGTATTTCCATTCTTTGATCCTCTCCATTGTCTCCTCTTCTTGTCTATACTTAGGGATATCTTACCCTAAGTATAGGGGGAGACAATCTGAGTATGATCTGTTCATTCCCGCCCTTGACCCTCCCTGCTTTGTGTACAGTCTGCTATACTTAGGATTATTTGATCCTAAGTATAGGGGGGACAGTCAACTTCTCATTCATTTATTCATCTCTTATTCCTTTATTCTTTAGATTTTCCTATACGTAGTACGAGTTATGTCTTCTCTTTTCTCTCCGATCTATGAGGACATATCTCAAGCTAAGTATAGGGGGGTCGTATATACCGTGTATATACTTTAGCCATAACTCGTACTTGCGTATTTTCCTAATAATATGGCTAATAATTCTTTAAAATTCATTAAAAATCCTTGATAAAAAGATGTGATTATTCCTCAAAATTCTTTTCGTATTTACTGATTAATAAGTCAGGTGAAAATATTTTTTGCAAAATGTTTGAAAAATAGTTTGAAAATCTTTGTGAACATTTATTGAAAACTATTTTGAAAATATTTTGTTACATGTTTTCAACCTGTGTAAAAATGTGTGGTTTGTAAAAATTTCTTTTTCTTTGTGTGAAATAAAAATGTTTGAAAAATGATTTGCAAATGGTTTGAAAAATGGTTGCAAAAATGTTTTGAAAAACCTATATATACTGTTTTGAAAGCCTTTGCAAAATGATTTTCAAATGTATGTAAATGATTGCAAAAATGTTTGTAAAAATTATTTTGGACTATAGTTTTCAAAAATTGTATGAAAAGCTTGTGTCAAATAAGTTTGAGGAATATTTACATCACACCAAAATCCACTATGTACATATGTATAAAATTGACCACTTACCCTGTAAATTCTTAAAATCCATTGCTTGTATATATAAGAAGCACTCCCGTGTACATATTTTAACCTATTTTTCAGCCAAAATCTTTTTGTTTTCAAAAAGCCCAAAAACATTTGCAAAATTAAAATCCAAAAACATTTGAAAAATCTTTTTGAAAAAGACAAAAAATGCATATGCATCATCATCATGTTTTCAAAAATCCATAAAAAGTTCAAAATTCTTGAAAATTGCATCACAAAAATATTTTCTGCATCACATTGCATAGCATGAGCATTTTTCGGATTGAGTTTGATAGTTGAACAAGTCTAAGTAAAATCCGAAGATTGGAGCTTGACTGGACCTTAAAACCTACCTAATAACAGGAACCTTATAGGAACTGGGTTTGAGGTACTTCAGGTCTAGTTGACTTAATTCTTTGAGGATCATGGGACTTGGTTCAATGGATTCTTGACTGCCTAAGTAGAGTATTTCGGAGCATACGCACGACTCTTGTTGATAATGACCTAACTTGGACACCTGCACCTTTCACATGGCTCAACTCAGTTGGAGTGGTGAGGGGACTGGATTTGCTGGTATGAGACGCACACAAGTGGAAACATTTGTCCTCCTCTAGGGAGGGAAGTGCACCCCAACCCGTCCAGTGATTAGGAAGTCTAAAGACAGGAGGCTGTGGGTTGCGATAAAGCTTCAAAAGAGGGATAGTCTACTAGCTCAAGAGGAAAAACTCCTTATGTAAATGCTGCTGTATATAGTATTCAAAAAAAAAAAGAAAGTTCAGGCATGTACAAAAATAAAAAGCCTGCAAAGTATATACATATGTTGTAAAGTCAATAAGCAAGCTTGAGTTCCAAAGTCAAATATGTGAGCCTGCAGCAGGATGACTTGACTACACTGGTCTTGCATCCCAGGATAGGTAGCTACACTGGCTACCGTCCATTCTTCTCTTCACCCCCTTCTCTTGAGCTGGTTGCCACTTGAACTTAGAAGGCAATACCCCGCTCCTCGAGGATGGAGTCATTGGATTGGGGAATCATTGGGTTGTCGTACTGGAGAAGTCAGTTTCTTTGTCGTTCTAGTTGGGGAGAGCCACCATCACTTACACTGTACAAGTCAGATTCATAGTCGTAAGAGTTTGCGTATGAGTTGAAGTATTTCTGACCTGGCTATTGACGAGACTTGGATAGAGTTTTGGGATTCTCAGGGACTGTTGGATTTCAAACACGGTTCTCAATAAGGTTCCGCCCGCACTAAAATTCCAAAGGTCCGACTTAAGCTCCAAACTTTGATTTTGCGAAGACAAGTTTGATAATCAAATAAGATCCAAGTTCTTCTTTTTCTTTTCTTTCTTCTTCTTTTTGCACTTATTGCATAAGTGTTTGCTAGGGACTAGCAAAGGTAAAGTATAGGGGGATGATGAATCCACATTTCATCATCTTTATTCTATCATTTTGGCACCAAAAACCCTAGCAAATGCCTGTAAATACCCGTAAATAGAGCATCTTAGCATGCATGCATGTGCATTCAATTAGTGTATAAAATGCTGTAATTAAGGCCAAAATTATAGAATAAATAAAGAAAAGAAAAAGAATAAAATATTGTAAATATTTTATGACCCGAAACCCCGAGACCTCGGCATCTCGATGACTAGGTCGATAAGGAATAAAGTAGGGGGAGATAAGGGCCAAGACACAATACAAATTCCTTTTATTCTATTCATTCTTTATTCATTTTGGGACCTAATTTTGGTTCTACTTTTTATACATCAAATAAAGAAACTTTGTACATGAAAGTTGTAGATAATTAAATAAAGAAAAATACAAAATTGATTTCACAGAAAAATAATGTATAGATAAAAAGTTATGGTCTGAATAAAATTCCAGAATCCCAACTTCCCAGACTCGTATCTCACAAATGAAAACTCCAAATGCAGCGTACTCACCTTTAATTGTATATAGAAGAAAATAAGCTAATTAATGGTGGTGGTTTCGAATTTTGCGGAGCTACGGTTTGAAAGTTGAGTTTTGGACCCTCATTGTGTACTTGTACATATTAAAATATTCAATTTATTCATTATTTTTTTATTTTTATATTTTTATAAGGTTGTAAATACTACTTATAATAATTATGTGTATTAAAATCAGAATAAAAATGCAAAGAAAAATAAAAATAAATAAATAAAAATGAACATACATAGAATACATAGGTACACTACCTATATCCATACCTATATCCATACCTTTATATTTTATTTAAATATACAAAACAATTCATTAAAATAAAATAAAAATATAGTTGTGTATATAAAAGTATGCTATAATTTTATAAAATAATAAACAAAAATAATAAAATTAAAATACACAAAATAAAAATAAAGTACTAAAATACATAGATAATATACCTATATAGGGGTATAAAAAGTAAACTTGCAAAAATATACTTCATAAAAATAAATAAAATTCACAATAAAATAATTTATAAAAAAATAAACATTTTTCATTTTGTAATTAAAAATCAATAAAATCCTTATCTATTTTTTATTGATTTTAGAATATATTTTTCCTGCGGATTTTCCTGGTTGGTCCACGTGGACCAACCAGGTGGCTGGAAAGTTGGCCCGCTGGTCAACTTCCTGGCCTTCTCCTGCAGCATGTCAGAATGCCTATGACCCTCTCTTCTCGATTTTTTCGCCGTTGATGCGTTGCTCGAGGGCAGCCGCTTTCTTCATGAAAGTTGTTCACTGTAGATCCACCTAGCCCGCTGACCTCTTGGATCAGACCAGATCTTTTTCATCTGCTCGAAATCTCGCCTCGAAATTCGCCCGTCCACCATCTTTCAAAAACACCTCTCATTCCCCCTTTTGATTTTTGAACCGCTTTTTGCTTGAGCTTCTCCCTCCGAGGGCTTACGACGGGTCCCCTGTGACAGAGGGAAGACCCTCTACCTTGTCGAGGTGACCTACCTAGCTCGGCGGCGCGTTCCAACCCCATCTCCGGCCTCGCGGCCGTGAGGTCTCTTCCTCGTGGTCAACGCCACTTGAGGGCATTTCCCTTCTTGTTTTTCTTATAGTTAGATAGCTGTTAGTCTAGGATTTCGTTTTGTTTATTTATATTGCCATTTAAACCATAATCAGAGCCGATTTCACCATCAAACATCTCGCCGGAGCTCTTGAGCTCCGGCCACCATTTCCGCCATTCCACGCCACCATCACCCCTTTTTGCTGGCCCTGTAACCTTTTACTGCTACTTGTGCTTTGATTGCAGGTCCAGGTGCGAGGAGACCCCCTCCTGGGGTCGAGTTTTGTAGCATTCGAGCAGCCTGGAGCTTCCCTAGCACCATCACGCCGTGGCGGACCTCCGGCCCCTCTTGGGCCATTTTGCAGCCGCCAATTGCTCGAGGGAATCTCCAGGAGGTTCGTGGTGCCATCTGGAGGGAAGACGATGCTCTGGACGTCGAGATTTTGAGGATCAAAGGTACCCCGGAGGCTGTTCTTCGTGCGTTCGTCCTCGACACTCCAGAGCCGTCGGATCCCTCGTGTTCTTCGCAAGCTACAGCAGCCGTAGGATCCATCTTCGCCAGAGCCGTTCGATCAGTGAAGCATCTTTTAATCCTGGCCGTTATAACCCGAAGGGGTATCGCCTTCTGTGCGCGTGCCACGTGTTTAAGTGGTGCTGCATCCGCCGTTCATCCGCGCCTTAGCCTTGGGTAATTTTGCTTTAATACCCTGGGCGTTTTTGTATTTTGTAATAACTGCTAAAACTTTCATTTGCCGCTCTTTAATTTTGTAACTTTTGCTAAAGAGCCCCTGTGGTTTTCGTTTTGACAAATCAGCCCTTGCCAGCGAGGCGCACGTGTGAGAGCACGTGCGCGTGGCTATTTTGCGGGTCAGGGCTTGCTTTTCCGCATATTTAACTTTTAGTCTAGTAAATATTTTTGTCTGTATAACTTTTTGAGGAACAATTGCGTCTATGCCCCTGGAGCTTTGTATTTTTGCAAAGACGCCCCTGCCAGGCCCTTAACTTGTGCTTGCTATATCTAATTAATTAGGGCCTCCTTTTAAGTCCAAAAATTCCACAAAAATAGGGTTAAGCTCCTGTATACTTGTATTTTGAGGCTATTAATTTAGTTTTTGATTTTATTTTATTTTCATATTTATTAAAAATAAAAAATAGCCTTGTTCTCTACTGTCTAGCTTAGAAAATGCCAAAAAAATATTAAAACACTTCGAAAAATTCCAAAAAAAATTACCTAGTGTCTATTTTAACTTAATTTAGTGCCAATCCAAAAATCATTAAAAATCTCAAAAGAAAAACATTAAAAATATTAAAACACTCAAAAACTTCAAAAAAAATATATAAAATCAAAGAAAACTCTAAAAATTACAAACTCAGGTTCTGTTTGTTCCTTATTTTGTTTTTTTTATTTGAAAAATAGTGTGAAAAATTTTCATTACTGGTTGCTATTTTTAAATCTCATTTTACTCACAGCCAGCAATATTCGCACTGTTTTGCTTTATTTCAGTATTTAAAAATACCAAAAACACCTTGAAAAATCCCCAAAAATCACAAAAACAGTAAAAAAGTATAAAAATACCAAAAAGACTTTATTTGCTTATTTTTGAGTATTTTTATCAATTTTTATAAATACTCTAGCTTGCCTTTTATTACATTACTTTTATATTCCAATATTGAAAAAGAAAACTAAAATAAAAAATATAAAATAAAAAATTATAAAAATCAGAAAATTAAAAATCAAAATACAAAATTAAAAAAATTAAATTAAAAATAAAAAGAAAATTTAAAATTAAAAACCCACAAAAATTTATTTGCTTGCTTGCTTAGTGTAGATATATCACACACACACTTGAGCACACTTGTTTGAACTACCCTGCTTGCTCCCTGTGTTCGAACTCTCTGCATACTTGACCCTATACACCATTTGTGCAGAGTTAAAAATAAATTTTAACTCCACATTAGTTCTAATTGATTGATCTTTAGTGTGGGTTAATTGTTGATTAATCACATTTTATTGTGGATCGCCACAGCAACGTATTTAGACCCTCGATAACTTGCGGTTATCACCCCTCTTCAAAAAGAACTTGAAAGAGAAGACTACAGTCCGCACGAAGAGGAGGAACCACAGAGATCAGATCCATGTGCTCACTCATTCCACTTGCTGCACGATTCAGAACAAAATGCCAGCCAAAAGACCAGATGCAGGAGCTCCCTATGTCAGACGTGAGATTCAAGAGCAGCAGTTTGATCGTAGTCTGTTAGACAGCGGCTCTTCAATTAACCTTCTTCCAGCAGCCTTACTCGACCGATTCGAGTTTGGTCCTCTTCTTAGGAGCAGGACAGTCCTTCAGTTTGCTGATAGATCGACTAAGAGGCCGAAGGGGTTACTGAAAGACGTGGTCGTTACCATTCAGGGCCTGAAATTCCCCATGGACTTTGTTGTGTTAGACATGGAGATCCCTGAGTCGGTAACCGATGCCCCATCATACTCGGACATCCATTCTTGGCCACAACCAAGGCGGTGACCGATCATGATAGTGGGAAGGTATGTTTTCGCGTAGAGGGCGAAGCCATACAAATAGAGACGATCGAAGAAACAGGAGCCAGAGAACTAGAATGCTCAGAGCAGTTCAGCAAAGCCGCGCAGATGACAGAAGAAGAGCTAGACATCCACCAGGAGTGTGATTTTATGATGACAAATGATGAATCTAACTGGACAGATCCTGTAGCATCGACCCTCGCCTTGCCTACAGATTCATTATATCTAAAGCTTATGGCAGTCGAGAGCTTGGAGAACACACCCCTGGACGAGGATACACTTGAGGCTGACAGTGTTGGGACGAGTGGTGCTGATGACTTTCAATCTTGTTCATCTTCTTATGATCCCTCGGATTCAGACATTGATTGGGATGATTTCGATGACTATTTTCCTTGTCTGATTCCTTATGAGACAACAACCATGACAGAGTGCGAGCCAGTGCAGTTCATTGATGATTCAGCAGGCCGCCCTTTGTCAGAGATTCATGCAGAGCGAGAGTTCTCCCATGCAGACCTGGTCACCTTCACACAGACATATCAGAAGCCAGATCTGCCACCTCCCAGTTGTCCAGAACTGAAACCTCTGCCGCAGTCGTTGAAGTATAGATTCCTTGCGGTTGAGCCAGATATGCACCCAGTCATTATCTCAGCAGGTTTGACTGGAGAGCAAGAATCTCGTCTGATGAAGGTTTTTGAAAGAAACCGCAAGGCAATAGGATGGAGTATAGCTGATCTCTAGGGGATTAGTCCGGCTCTGTGCTCCCACCACATCTATCTTGAGGATAACGCTAGGCCGTTGAGTGAGTTCCAACGACAGCCGAACCCGAATCTTCGAGACGTGGTCATGAAAGAAATATCAAAGTGGTGGAGCGCCGATTTTATCTACCCCATCTCCGACTCCAAGTGGGTTAGTCCGTTGCATGTGGTACCCAAGAAGACGGGTATCACTACAGTTGTGAATGAGTCCGGAGAGGAGATCGCTACCCGAGTACCCACTTCTTGGAGGGTCTGTGTGGACTACAGACGATTGAATGAGGCCACCAAGAAGGATCACTTCCCGCTGCCATTCATTGATCAGATTATCGAGCGGCTAACTGGGAAGAGTCATTACTGCTTTCTTGACGGGTACTCTGGATATAATCAAGTGGACATTGCGCCCGAAGACCAGGAGAAAACGACATTTACCTGTCCGTTTGGGACTTATGCTTTCAGATGGATGCCCTTTGGTTTATGTAACGCTCCGGTGACATTCCAAAGGTGCATGTTGTCCATCTTCTCGGATATGGTGGGTGACTGTTTAGAGGCCTTCATGGATGACTTCTCGGTCTATGGCGATGGGTTCGATGCTTGTCTTGACTGCCTAGACCGTGTGCTTCAGCGCTGCATAGAGGTTAATCTTGTATTGTCTTGGGAGAAGAGTCACTTCATGGTGACTCAAGGGACGGTCCTGGGTCATATCATCTTGAACAGGGGCATGGAGGTCGACCCAACCAAGGTGGATATCATTAGAAAACTCAATCCACCGTCCAATTTGCATCAGTTGTGGTCCTTTCTGGGGCATGTCGGTTTCTACCGACGGTTCATTCAGGACTTCAGTCGGATTGCCCGACCGCTTACTGATTTGCTGACGAAAGACACCGAGTTCATTGTCAATGATAAGTGTCTTGCGTCTTTTGAGACTCTCAAAAGTGTGGTTGTTTCGGCTCCTGTCCTTCAGCCACCCGATTGGTCTCTCCCATTCGAGATCATGACGGATGCTTCAGATTCTGCCGTTGGGGCTGTGCTTGGACAGAGGAGGGATGGATTGCCTTTTGCCATTCACTACGCCAGCCGGACTTTGGATGCCGCTCAGTGGAATTATACTATGACTGAGAAAGAGATGCTGGGGGTAGTCTTTACTTTGGATAAGTACAGATCTTATATTCTCAGATCTAGAGTGACCATCTACACAGATCACACCGCCATCCGGTACTTAATGGCCAAGAAGGATGCCAAAGCATGCCTTACCAGATGGATCCTTCTGCTCCAGGAATTTGATATTAAGATTAAGGATAAGCCTGGAGTCAAGAATGTGGTGGCGGATCATCTCTCCAGATTGGAGAATCTTGAGGAATCTGAGCCCAGCGCAACTATCATAGAGACATTTCCAAATGAGGCGATCTTGGCTATCACCTCGCTCCCGTGGTATGCCGACTTTGTGAACTATTTTGTTGCCAAGACGGTCCCACAAGGTTGGCCCAGACAGAAACTCGAGACCTTCCTGGCGAAGGCCAAGTTTTACCATTGGGAGGATCCCGTCCTTTATCATGAAGGAAGGGACAACATCTGGAGGAGGTGCATTCCTCAAGAAGAGCAGCATAGCGTCCTCACATACTGCCACAAGCTTGAGGCAGGAGGACATCATTCTGGAAAAAGGATAGCACAGAAAGTGCTTCAATCCGGCCTTATGGTGTCCTACTCTCTTCAAGGATTCTGATGAGTTCGTGAAGAGATGTACTGACTGTCAGAAGATGGGAACCTGCGGACAGAGAGACATGATGCCCATGCAACCCATTCACTTTTGTGAGGTTTTTGATGCATGGGGGATTGATTTCATGGGCCCATTTCCTAAGAGTTAAGGATTCGAGCATATTTTGCTCGCTGTGGAGTATGTCGGCCGATGGGTTGAGGCCATCCCCACCCGAGCCGCATATGCTAAAACCGTGTGCAAATTCTTGAGGAAAAATATCATTTCACGGTTCGGGGTACCTAGAGTCTTGATTTCAGACGGAGGGTCTCATTTCATCAATGACAAGGTTAGGGCCCTTGCAGACGAGTTCGGCATTGACCATCGGGTTGTCACACCATATCACCCTCAGACTAATGGTCTTGCTGAAGTATCGAACCGGGAGATAAAAACTATCTTGCAGAAAGTTGTCCGCCCAGACCGAAAGGATTGGTCACAACTTTTGGACTCGGTCTTGTGGGCCTATCGGACTTCTTTCAAGAATCCATTGGGGACATCTCCCTTTCGTCTCGTCTATGGCAAGCTGTGCCATTTGCCAGTGGAAATCAAGCATAAATCCTTTTGGGCAGTCACTAAGTTACTATTGGATCCTGAGAATATAGGAGAACAGAGGAGAGCAGAGTTGGCAGCCCTGGAGGAACCGAGAGACATAGCCTTTTCTAGCAGCCTACAATACAAAGAGAAAGTGAAGACATGACACGATTCTCATATCAGCCATAAACAGTTTGAGCCAGATCAGAGAGTATGGTTGTTTGATTCCAGGCTGAAATTACTTCCAGGGAAATTACAGAGCAAGTGGAAAGGTCCGTATGTGGTCAGGAAGGTACATGACAATGGCAGTATTGACATATCCGAACCGTCATCTTCCTCTACCTTCCGTGTCAATGGTCAACGCCTGAAGCTATATCTAGATCATGATCCGCCGACCATTGACGTTGCACCCATTCTTCTAGTATGAGATGTGTTCTTTGACTCATATCATCTGCATCTCATACATGGTGATCAATTCCATCCTCCGCTGTACAGATCCATTTGTTCATATCACTCTGTCATCTGTTGTTGTCAGTTTTCTGTACTTAGGACGTACTTTGTCCTAAGTATAGGGGGGTTTACACCCCGAGTTCTTTCAGTTTCATTTCGATCCTCTCCATTGTCTCCTCTTCTTGTCTATACTTAGGGATATTTTACCCTAAGTATATGGGGAGACAATCTGAGTACGATCTGTTCATTCCCACCCTTGACCCTCTCTGCGTTGTGTACAGTCTGCTATACTTAGGATTCTTTGATCTTAAGTATAGGGGGGACGGTCAACTTCTTATTGGTTCATTTATTCTTTAGACTTGTCTATACTTAGTACGAGTTATGTCTTTTCTTTTCTCTCCGATCTATGAGGACATAGCTCAAGCTAAGTATAGGGGGGTCGTATATATTGTGTATATACTTTAGCCATAACTCGTACTTTCGTATTTTCTTAATAATATGGCTAATAATTCTTTCGAATTCATTAAAATCCCTAATAAAAAGGTATTTTGTTCCTCAAATTCTTTTTGTATATGCTGATTAATAAATCAGGTGAAAATGTTTTTTTTGCAAAATGTTTGAAAAATAGTTTGAAAATCTCTGTGAAAATCTATTGAAAACTATTTTGAAAATGTTTTGTTACATGTTTTCAACCTTTGCAAAAATGTGTGGTTTGTAAAATTTCTTTTCTTGTGTGAAATAAAATATTTGAAAAATGATTTGCAAATAATTTGAAAAATGGTTGCGAAAATGTTTTGAAAAACCTATATATACTGTTTGGAAAACCTTTTCAAAATGATTTTCAAATGTGTGTACATGTTTGTAAAATGTTTGTAAAAACTATTTTGGACTATAGTTTTCAAAAATTCTTTGAAAAACTTGTGTCAAATAACTTTGAGGAATATATGAACATCTCACCAAAATCCACTATGTACTTATAAAATTGATCACTTACCCTTGTAAATTCTTAAAATCCACTTCTTGTTTATATAAGAAGCACTCCCGTGTACATAGTTTTCACCTAACTTTTAGCTAAAAACTTTTTGTTTTCAAAAATCCCAAAAACATTTGCAAAACTAAAATCCAAAAACATTTGAAAAATCTTTGTGAAAAATACAAAAAATGCATATGCATCATTGATGAATCCACATTTCATCATCTTTATTCTATCATTTTGGCACCAAAAACCCTAGCAAATACATGTAAATAACCTTAATATCATTATCTTAGCATTCATACATGTGCATCTACATAGTGTATAAATTGCTGTAATTAAGGCCAAAATTATAGAATAAATAAAGAAAAGAAAAAGAATAAAATATTGCAAATATTTTATGACCCAAAACCCCCGAGACCTAGGCATCTTGATGAATAGGTCGACAAGGAATAAAGTAGGGGGAGATAAGGTCAGAAATACTGAGAAAATACCTATACATTCTATTCATTCTTAATTCATTTTTGGGACCTATTTTTGGTTCCACTTTTTATACATCAAATAAAGAAACTTTGTACATGAAAGTTATAATTAATTTTATAAAGAAAAACACAAAATTGATTTCACAGAAAAATAAGGTACAGATAAAAAGTTATGGTCTGAATAAGAATCCACAATCCCAACTTCCCAGACCCGTATCTCACAACTGACAATTCCAAATGCAGCGTACTCACCTTTAATTGTATATAGAAGAAAATAATCTATCCAATGGTGGTGGTTTCGCATTTGGCGGGGCTACGGTTTGAAAGTTGAGTTTTGGACCCCTATTTATACCTATACTGAATAAATAATTCAATTTATTCCTGACTCATTATTTATTCATTTTTATATTTTTATAATTATGTAAATATTATTTATAATATATATGTGCATTAAACTAAGAATAAAAATGCAAAGAAAATACAAAATAAAAATACTTGTATAAAGAATACATAGGTAAACTGCCTATACATATACCTAGACAAAACACTCTTATATTTTATTTAATATACAAAATAAATCAGAAAAATAAAATAAAAATATATTTGTGTCCATACAAGTATCTTATAATTTTAGAAAATAATCAATACAAATAATAAAAATAAAATACATAAAATAAAAATCAGATATTTAGATACATAGGTATTATACCTATATAAGGTTAAAAAGGTAACTTATAAAAATATACCTCATACAATTAATTAAAAATCAAAATAAAATACTACATAAAATTCTAAGCATTTTTCATTTTATAACTTTTATTAAATTCGGCCTTTTTCTATTTTTTATTGAATTTATAAAACATTTATGCGGGGTTTTTCCTGATTGGTCCACGTGGACCAATCAGGAGACGGCCCCAGTTGACCCAGGTCAACTGGTCGTCCTCCCCACCTACCCCTGTCAGACGACTTACTTTTTTGGCGTTTTTGGCGATTTTTTCTAGGTCGATTCTTTCACTATTTCATCTCGATTCCTTCTGTGATCTTCTTCATCGATCATCCCTCTTGCCCGCCGGGTGTTTACATCGGGCCATGGATCACTGAGGCGCTCCAGATCTCTTGGTCTTTGGACCCCTGTCGCCTCGGGTCAACCCACTTAAAACCAACCCCCCATCTTTTGATTCGAATTCGAACACCTTCGGTCCACCCTCGCGCCTACTCCGAGCTCCAGCGCTTCCTGGAGGTGACAGCTCCACCGCGAAGCCTTCAGCCAAGGCAGCTGAGGTCGGAGGCGCTTCCACCACCTCCCGCAAAGCAGCCGGTCAAGGTACCCTTCTTCCCTCTGGCCCCGGCCATTGAGGGCTTCCCCCGCTAATTTCTTTGCATTATTTTATTCCTGTTAGCCTTAGCTTCGAAAACCCCAAAAAGATTTGAAGTTCCATCGAGTGTTTCGCCAAATCAAGCACCTTGGCCGGAGCGCACCTCCGGCTGTGCACCCATATCGCGATCCGCGCCTCTCCCCGACCATCCAAGGGTCCAGGCAGTTTGCCCTGGACCCGTTGACCATTCTTGTAGGTCAAAGCACAAGCGAAGACACCTGGAGGCGAGTTTTGGAGCTCGCCGGAGCAGACGCATCCCACCAGCTCCGCCCGCCACCAGCGAGCACCACGGCCTCCGTCATGGCTTTTTGACGCCCCCAGGAGATAGAGGACGACCAGAGGAGGCTCCGGTCTAATTTTGAAGCTCAGAAGCCATCGGAGTCGGCCGGAGGAGCTCGAGGAACCTCGCACAGCTGGAGCTCCGCCGTGTTCTTCCAGCCGTCTTCGCCACCGTCCGATCAGGGCACCTCCTCCAGATCAATCAGCAACCGTTGGATCTCGCCACGCCTCGACCGTTGATCTTCTCTGGGAGATCTAATCGTAGCCGCTGATCCACGAACCGTCATCGGCCGTTCATCAAGCGCCACGTGTCTAAGTGGCTCCTTCATCGCCATCGGATCACGCGTCGAGGGTATTTTGCATCTACACCCTCGCGCCTTTTTGTATTTATTATTTAGTATTTAAACTTTTGTCTGTAGTGCAATATTTTTGTAATATTTGCACAAAGACCCCCAAGCTTTATGTATTTGCATCCAGGTCCTTCGCCACGTCACCTCACATGACCTGTACACGTGAGGTGTGGGCATTTTGCAAGGATACCCTCGGTCCTTTGTGTATTTTGTTTTAGTACTAAAACTTTCGTATCACGTGTAAACTTTTTGGACATTTTGCATCTAGGCCCCCAGGGTTTTGAGATATTAAATTTCAGTCCTCGCCAGGCGCGTGCAAGTCACGCGCCCTGGTGGGAAAACTTCTAGCGTACCCAGGCGGGTTTTGTAATTGTATTTGGTGCTATAAATTAAATATTCAGTTCAATATTTTGTGGAAAATTGCATGTATGCCCTTGGATGTTTGAGAAATTGCATTTATACCCCTGCTAGGCCTGTGTATTGATTGTATGCTTGTTGTATTTATTTAACCTATCATCTTAAGTCCAAAAATTCCACAAAAATAGGGTTTAGTTCCTGGATACGTGTACTTTCACGCTATCATTTTAGTTTTTGATTTTATTTTATTTTCATATTTATTAAAAATCAAAAACAAGCTTTTTCTCTACTGTCTAGCTTAGAAAATGCCAAAAAATATTAAAACAATTCCAAAAATTCTAAAAAATTCACCTAGTGTCTATTTTATCCTCTATTAGTGTCAGTCCAAAAATCATTAAAAATCTCAAAAGAAAAACACTAAAAATTTAAAAGACTCAAAACATCAAAAAAATATATAAAATAGTAGAAAACTCTAAAAAATACAAACTCAACTCCTGTTTGTTCTCTATTTCAGTAGCTTTATTTGAAAATTATTGTGAAAATTTTTGAGTACTGGTTGCTATTTTTAATTCCCATTTTATTCACAGCCAGCCCTTGTTTCACTGTTTTGAGTTATTTCAGTAATTAAAAATATCAAAAACACCTTGAAAAATCTCCAAAAATCACAAAAACAGTAAAAAATCTTGAAAATACCAAAAACATTTCATTTCTGAATTTTTGGTTATTTTTTGCACATTTTTATAAATATTTTACCTTGTCTTTCATTACATTGTCTTTGCTTTCCAATATTGAAAAAGAAAAAGAAAAAAAGTATAAAATATAAAATTATAAAAATCAGAAAATTAAAAATCAAAATACAAAATTAAAAATTAAATTAAAAAAAATTTAAAAATTAAAAACCCACAAAAATTTCCTTTGCTTGTTTGCTTAGTGTAGACACATCACACACATTCACTTGAGCACATTTGCTTGAACTATCCTGTTTGCTCCCTGTGTTCGAACTCTCTACATACTTGCACCTATACATCTTCTATGTAGAGTTAAAAATAAATTTTAACTCCACATTAGTTCTAATTTATTGATCTTTAGTGTGGGTTAATTGTTGACTTTAATCAAGATTTGTGTGGTTGACACTTCGACTGAGTTCACGCTTTGTGTTGAACTTAAGACCGCCTAATTTCGGTCAAATCAAATGGCGCCGTTGCCGGGGAGCAACAACGAGTAGTTTATATTTTGCTTGTGTTGATTGTCTACCATAGCTTTAGTTCATATCTCTTGCATTTTTGATACATATTAATTGAGCTATCTGACCATTTCTTTTCTTGTCTTCTTGCGAGGGACCACGGAGCAAGGCGGATCGCCTAGGTGACCCGGAGCAACCTTGGGACGCGGAGCCGGCTGTTCTTAGCCAAGCCGGCAGGAGAGAGAGCGAGAAGAGTGAGAGAGAGTGATTAGTTAGCTTTTCTTTTATCTTTGTGAGAGAGTGATTTGTTGAATTGTAATAATACAGGTACACTTGGACTCTCGGACACTTAGACACTACCGGGCCTAATTTCCGGGTGTTTGTTCACCCGGGGGCTCACCGCGATTTTGATCGCGTTTTCATCGCTTGTCATTTTCCGGTTTTGTTTCATTTTTCCTTTCTTTTTGTGGATTGAGCTCTTAGATTAGGTCCTGCTTGATTCGATTAGAATAGGTCCAAACACACTAATTACCTTTGCATGTTCCTATAGTTCGTTGTTGGACTTAGACTAATTAAACAGTTAGCTAGTAGCTTCCGATCCACGCGCCGCGAGCTCACACCCGAACAAGCGCTTTCTCCTAACTCAAATGTGTTGAGCAGAGGAGGGGTGAGCCTAGACCGGACACTCGGATTAGGAGTTAGTAGCTAGCTTGTGGTTCTTCACGCTAGCCATTGCCTGTTCTAGGACGATTTCTGCTTGGCATATCGCCATGTAGTGTAGGTTTAAAAATTCTGCTTTGCATCCCGCATGGAGAGAGCTGGGATTTCGCTGTAAGTCTTCTTACTTTGCATGCATCATCTAGGCACAAAGGTGAGATTTCCACCTTGGTGTCGACTTGCACGGCTTTTCCGACTCTATTCTCCCTCTGTTTTTGGAACAAAGTAGGATCAAGAAAATACAAAAACCGTTAGGCGCTTGTTTGAATCTACTCAAAAGAAGCGATAACACCAAAAAAAATTAAAAAAGGGACTGCTAAGAAAACTTGACCAAAAATAAAATCGGTAATTGGATTCATTGCTTGGGGTGAGTAATACCCTCACTTGTATTCAGGTTGCATAGGAAGGTTTCCTTCCAAGTGAGGTGAGCGCTTCGTAAGGATTAGAGCCAAAAAACCCAACTTGTGGCTGCCTTGTGTATCGCCTGGATTTCTGAAGTATTGGCGCTACTATCGTACGTAGTCGAGTAGGACTTGGTCGCCATTGGTGACTCACTATTGTGTGAGCGCCGACCTTGTCCGAAGTACCGAGCCTAGGCCACTCCTTCACGGGTGTGTTTGTCTCACCGGCTGCGTCCGAGTAGGATCTTGCACGCTCACGGGTGATTCCGTTGCGAGCGAGGTCCGAAGTATCGGTTTCGCCTATCGGCTTCCTCCCTCTTTTCTTTGGCTGAGTAGGGATCCAGGAAGGGTTACAAGGACCTCAAAAAGTGCAAGTTACAGGTTACACAGGAGGAGGACAAGTTCGGGGACACTTTCCTGGCAGTACTCTCGCTCCTATAGGCGTAGCGTTCTAAGGACTCGTGACAAGATAAATACCTGAAAACAAGCTAAAATTGACAAGATAAAAGCCGAACCTTCACGGCTTCACGTGTTGAGTTGGTGAATTCACCCCTGCTTTGTGTTTGATTTCTAGATTTATTTAGGTCAAGATCAAAAACACCGCACAATTGTGCGCAATTTTGTTGCATCTCTTCTTCTTCTTCTCTTGCATTTTCCCTGCTCTTTCTGAATAATCAAGATGATGGGATGGAGATCTCTTAGGCTGACCTTGTCGGCACCGCTATCCAGCACTCCCCCTCATTCATCTAGGAATACCTCGGAGAGTCCGCTCTCCGAGCCCGAGTTTACATCCACCCTGTTCCCCCTCGACCACCCTTCCCATTCTCCTTCTCTCAGTCCAATTGTGTCAGAATTCAGTGCATCACAGAGTTCGGCTCATTCAACAGCACCTGAGATGGCCTCTTTTGCTTTTTCAGAAAATCCAGCGATGGCAGACAGAGGCGAGCACCCAGATGACCACGATCACCCTCCATTCATAATCGATCAGGTGGCCATCAACAATTCCTTGCTAGCGTCCCTGGAGACTATGCAGAGACAGATCCGTGACCAGGGAACATTCATGGGTGATCTGATGAGAGAGATAGCACAGATGAGAGAGAACCGACCTGGGGGCGGTGGCGGAGGTGGAGGAGGAGGACCCGATGCAGGAGGAGGCGATCTAGACGCTGAGCGACCGCCACAGACCATCATGAGGGAACTGCACAACCCAGCTGCATCCCTCACTCACCGGTGGATCAGACTCCCGCCAATCCACGGAGATTTCGAGCTTCGGCCCCACACGATTCAGTTGCTACCCAAGTTTCACGGGTTGCCGACCGAAGAGCCGCACCTCCACCTCCAGGAATTTGAAATGATTTGCAGCACTATCCATGATCGGTTGATGACCGAGGACACCATCAAGATGATCGTCTTTCCATTCTCTTTGGTTGACAGAGCCGCCTACTGGCTCAAACACCTTGGGCGATTCGTCGACACTTGGGCAGATCTCCGGATCGCATACCTAAAGAAGTACTACCCTCTCGGCCGGACCAACGCAACTCGAGCCATGATCAGCAACTTCGTCATGATCCCAAATGAACAGTTCCATGAAGCCTGGGATCGATTCAGAGAGCTCATCGACCGGTGTCCACATCATGACATCTCCAAGCCCAACCTCGTGCAGAGTTTCTTTTGTGGGCTGACACCGGAGCTGCAGGGGCTAGTGAACGCCTCTTGTGGTGGGTCTTATTTCTCCAAGGGAGAAGACGACGTTTGGGCCATCTACGAAGGCATGACAGAAAACTCCACAGTGATGGCCCAAGCCCGAGTCTATACACAGCAGAAGCCCCCGCAAGGAGCGGGATCATTTCAGAGGATCGCCCGCATCGATGCCGGTCCCAACACAACGTCGGTAGCCGCAGCCCAAGCCGAATCAGCCGCAGCCGACATGGGCATAATTAGTGAGAAGTTGGATCGCATGGAGATCCTCGAGAAGAAGCAAAACCAAGGTCTTGCTCAGATGGACCTTCTCACCAAGACCATGAGTGACCTGAAAACTCAAATCCTATGCATTCAGGAGGCACAAGCTCACGCCCAACAGCCTCCCAGGTCACGGGCTGACCCCAGCAGTAGCAGCTCCAACCAACCCTCTACCTCATACCGACAGGTGAATCATATCCAGGCAGAGCCGGTTCCACTGCTGCAGTACTATCCAGAGCAGCGCCATCTCAGGAGACTCAGATGGTGGTCTATCAGCCCGAGCAGCCACTGGTAGTTCTCCCTCCACCTTCCTTTGAGCAGAAGCCATTGATGGAAGTCAATGGGATTTGGTACGACCGGTACCCCTCAGCCCGGGATTCGTCGGGATCACCCCGGATTCCGTTGGGGCAATGGTGGCTCCTCATCCCAACAGCAGCCTCATGCCCAAGGACACCAGAACAGCCAGCCACAGCAGCATAATCAGCAGCCCCAGTATCCCCAGCCGCAGCAATATCACAGTGGTCCTCGTCCCACCTATCAGGGACAACAGTGGAGGCAGCGCCAGCCGCCTCAGCAGTCTTATCACCAGCCTTCCCCCCAGTATCAGCAGCAACACCAGCAGCAGCAGCCCCATTTCCAGCAGGGACAGACATCCGGTTCTCAAGGTCCAGCCTTTGAGAACCCAGCCCTCGATGATCTTGCCCGCTTGCTATCTGAACAGCGAGCATCTTTCAGGCAAGAAATGGATGAATTCCGGCAGGAGATGCGGGATATTCTCAAAGGCAAAGCCGCCATACCCGCTCAGATCGAACCTAACCCTAATAACCTAAAAAGAAAATCTGAGCAGGTAGAGTTCACAGAGGATACCTCTCCTAGTGACTATTTGAGTGACATGTCTTATTCTATATGATGCTGATTTTGTTACTACTAGGAGCGGTAGGATGCCAGCCGGCGGCGCCTCTTCTGAGTGACAACCAGATGATGAACAAGGAGCGCCAGAGGAGCAGAATAGCGGTGCTGATGTCGCTAATGATGATGTTGAAGACGGTGGTGCTGATGCCACCAATGATGGAGTCCAGGACGACGATGCTGATGTCGTCGTGATACCAGATGCAGACGGTGGTGCTGATGCCACCATTTTGGATGCTGAACTAGAGCGCGGTGCTGATGCCGCGAAGACCGGTGCTAGTGGTGGCACTGAGGCCACCACATCCACTTTTGTTGAGCCGCCATCTGTGATGTTGACACATTTTGTACCTAGAGACTGTGGGAACAAAAACAAAAACAAAAAATTTAATAAAGGAAAGGTTTCTGTTCAAATTGCGGATCCATATGTGGTGAATGATGATAATTGTATGGATTCTCCTTCTTCACAGGCACAGGGACCGATTCCTAGTCCTCCATCTGAGGAGGCCCCTACCATCCCCTTCCCTGAGGCACTCCACCGAGCGAAGGGGAATAAAAAAGAAAATCCAAAAAAGAGCCAACAGGTAGAGTTCGGCAACAAAATGATTGACAGATTTCATATTCAGCTGACTCTACGAGAAGCATTTGAGCATATCCCTTCTTCAAGAAGAATTTGAAAGAAACAACTACTGTCCGAAGGAAGAAGAGGCACAGAGATCAAATCCATATGCTCACTCATGACACTTGCTGCGCCATTCAGAACACATTGCCAGCCAAGCGACCCGATACAGGAGCTTCCTATGTCAGATGCGAGATCCAGGAGCAGTGGTTCGATCGTACTCTATTAGACAGCGGGTCTTCGATCAACCTCCTTCCGGCAGCCTTACTCAAGCAGTTCGAGTTTGGCCCTCTTCTTCGAAGCAGAACGGTCCTTCAGTTTGCTGATAGGTCGATTAAGAGGCCGAAGGGGTTGTTGAAGGACGTGGTCGTTACCATTCAGGGCCTGAAATTCCCCGTGGACTTTGTTGTATTGGACATGGAGATCCCTGAGTCGGTAACCGATGCCCCCATCATACTTGGACGCCCATTCTTGGCCACTGCCAAAGCGGTATCCGACCATGACAGTGGGACGGTATGTTTTCGCGTAGAGGGCGAAAGCATACAAATAGATACGATCGACCAGACCAAAGCCAGAGAGTTGGCGTGCTCAGAACAGTCCAGCGAAGCCGAGCAGATGATAGAGGAAGAGCTAGACATCCACCAGGTTTGTGATTTTGAGATGACTAATGATGAATCCAACTGGAAAGATCCCGTAGCACCGACCCTCGCCTTGCCTACAGATTCACTGTATCTCAAGCTCATGGCAGTCGAGAGCCGGGAGAGCACATCCCTGGATGAGGATATCTCTGAGGCTGACAGTGTTGTGATGAGTGGTGCTGAGGAATTTCAATCATGCTCATCTTCTTCTGATCCCTCGGATTCAGACATTGACTGGGATGACTTTGATGACTATTTGCCTTGTCTGATTCCTTCTGAGCCAACAGCCGTGACAGAGTGCGAGCCAGTGCAGTTTATAGATGATTCAGCAGGCCGCCCTTCGTCATAAATTCATGCAGAGCGAGAGTTCTCCCATGCAGACCTGGTAGCATTTACACAGACATATCAGAAGCCAGATATGCCACCTCCCAGTTGTCCAGAACGAAAACCTCTGCCGCAGTCGATGACATACAGATTCCTTGCGGGTGAGCCAGAAATGTACCCAGTCATTATCTCAGCAGATTTGATTGGAGAACAAGAATCTCGTCTGATGGAGGTTCTTGAAAGAAACCGCAAGGCAATCGGTTGGAGTATAGCTGATCTCCAGGGGCTGAGCCCAAATCTTTTCTCTCACCACATTTATCTTGAGGATGACGCTAAGCCATCGCGTGAGTTCCAACGACGGCTGAATCCGAATCTTCGAGACGTAGTCATGAAAGAAATTTCCAAGTGGTGGAGCGTCGATTTCATCTATCCCATCTCCGACTCCAAATGGGTAAGTCCGCTACATGTGGTACCCAAGAAGACGGGTATCACTACAGTTGTCAATGAGTCTGGAGAGGAGATCGCGACCAGAGTACCAACTTCTTGGAGGGTCTGTGTGGACTACAGACGATTGAATGAGGCCACCAAGATGGATCACTTCCCGCTACCATTCATTAATCAGATTATCGAACGGCTAGCTGGGAAGAGTCATTATTGTTTTCTTGATGGGTACTCTGGATACAATCAAGTGGCCATTGCGCCCGAAGACCAGGAGAAAACGACATTCACCTGTCCGTTTGGGACTTATGCTTTCAGACGGATGCCCTTTGGTCTATGTAACGCTCCGACAACATTCCAAAGGTGCATGTTGTCCATCTTCTCGGACATGGTGGGTGACTGTTTAGAGGTCTTCATGGATGACTTCTCGGTCTATGGCGACGGGTTCGACGCTTGTCTTGACTGCCTAGACCGTGTGCTCAAGCGCTGCATTGAGGTCAATCTTGTCTTATCCTGGGAGAAGAGTCATTTTATGATGACTCAAGGGACGGTCCTTGGTCATATCGTCTCCAACAGGGGCATGGAGGTCGATCCGGCTAAGGTGGATATCATCAGAAAACTCAATCCGTCCAACTTACGTCAGTTACGGTCTTTTCTGGGGCATGTCGGTTTCTACCGACGGTTCATTCAGGACTTCAGCCGAATTGCCCGACCGCTCACTGACTTGCTGACCAAAGACACCGAGTTTATTGTTAATGATAAGTGTCTTGAATCTTTTGAGACTCTCAAGAATATGGTTGTTTCAGCTCCTGTCCTTCAGCCACCCGATTGGTCTCTTCCATTCGAGATCATGACGGATGCTTCCGATTTTGCCGTTGGGGCTGTACTCGGACAGAGGAGGGATGGTTTACCTTTTGCCATTCACTATGCCAGCCGGACTTTGGATGTCGCGCAGAGGAATTACACTGTGACTGAGAAAGAGATGATGGCCGTAGTCTTCGCTCTTGATAAGTATCGATCATATATTCTCGGATCTAGAGTGACCATTTACACTGATCATACCGCCATCCGGTATTTAATGGCTAAGAAGGATGCCAAAGCACATCTCACCAGATGGATCCTTCTACTCCAGGAATTTGATATTGAGATTAAGGACAAGCCTGGAGTCAAGAATGTGGTGGCGGATCATCTCTCCAGATTGGAGAATCTTGAGGAATCTGAGCCCAGCGCACCTATCACAGAGACATTCCCAGATGAGGCGATCTTGGCTGTCACCTCACTCACATGGTATGCCGACATTGTGAATTATCTTGTTGCCAAGACGATCCCACAAGGTTGGCCCAGGCAGAAACTTGAGACCTTCCTGGCGAAGGCCAAGTTTTACCATTGGGAGGATCCCGTCCTTTATCATGAAGGAGGGGACAATATCTGGAGAAGGTGCATTCCTCAAGAAGAGCATCATAGCGTCCTCACATACTGCCACAAGCTTGAGGCAGGAGGACATCATTCTGGGAAAAGGACAGCACAGAAGGTGCTTCAATCCGGCCTATGGTGGCCTACTCTCTTCAAGGATTCTGATGAGTTCGTGAAGAGATGTACTGACTGTCAGAAAATGGGAACCTGCGGACAGAGAGACATGATGCCCATGCAACCCATTCACTTCTGTGAGGTTTTTGATGCATGGGGGATTGATTTCATGGGCCCATTTCCTAAAAGTCAGGGATTCGAGCATATTTTGCTCGCTGTGGATTATGTCAGCCGATGG
Organism: Ottelia alismoides; assembly: GCA_037367405.1. Classification (NCBI taxonomy): domain Eukaryota; kingdom Viridiplantae; phylum Streptophyta; class Magnoliopsida; order Alismatales; family Hydrocharitaceae; genus Ottelia; species Ottelia alismoides. The sequence goes on from JAZKJV010011556.1 coordinate 208,810, forward strand.
GTTGAGGCCATCCCCGCCCGAGCCGCAGATGCTAAAACCGTTTGCAAGTTTTTGAGGAAAAATATCATTTCACGGTTCGGGGTACCTAGAGTCTTGATTTCAGACGGGGGTCTCACTTCATCAATGACAAAGTCAGGACCCTTGCAGACGAGTTCAGCATTGATCATCGGGTTGCCACTCCATATCACCCTCAGACTAATGGTCTTGCCGAAGTATCGAATCGGGAGATAAAGACAATCTTGCAGAAAGTTGTCCGCCCAGACCGAAGGATTGGTCACAGCTTTTGGACTCGGTCTTGTGGCTTATCGGACATCTTTCAAGAATCCATTGGGGACGTCTCCCTTTCGTCTCGTCTATGGCAAGCCGTGCCATTTGCCAGTGGAGATCAAGCACAAATCTTTTTGGGCAGTCACTGAGTTGCTCTTAGATCCCGAGAGTATAGGAGACCAGAGAAGAGCTGAATTGGCAGCCCTGGAAGAACTGAGAGATACAGCCTTTTCGAACAACCTACAGTACAAAGAGAAAGTGAAGACATGGCACGATTCGCATATCAGCCATAAACAGTTTGAGCCAGATCAGAGAGTATGGTTGTTTGATTCCAGGCTAAAATTATTCCCAGGGAAATTGCAGAGCAAGTGGAAAGGACCGTATGTGGTTAGGAAGGTACATGACAATGGCAACATCGACATATCCGAACCGTCATCTTCCTCTACCTTCCGCGTCAATGGTCAACGCCTGAAACTATATCTTGATCATGATCCACCGACCATTGACGTTGCCCCCATTCTTCTGGTATGAGATGTGACCTTTGAATCTCATCATCTGCATCTCATACATGGTGATCAACTCTATTTCCCGCTGTACAGATCCATCTGTTCATATCACTTTCATCTGTTGAGTTATTTTCTTCTTTTTCTTCTTTTCTTCTTTTCCATTTCTATCTTCTTCATCTATCAAAAAGGTGCCGCCTTGTAGACAGTTTTCCATACTTAGGACGTACTTTGTCCTAAGTATAGGGGGGTTGGCACCCCGAGTTCTTTTCATTTTCATTTCGATCCTCTCCATTGTCTCCTCTTCTTGTCTATACTTAGGGATATCTTACCCTAAGTATAGGGGGAGACAATCTGAGTACGATCTGTTCATTCACACCCTTGACCCTTCCTGCTTTGTGTACAGTCTGCTATACTTAGGATTATTTGATCCTAAGTATAGGGGGGACAGTCAACTTCTCATTCGTTGATTCCTTCATTAGTTTGTATTCTTTAGACTTGTCTATACTTAGTACGAGTTATGTCTTCTCTTCTCTCTCCGATCTATGAGGACATAGCTCAAGCTAAGTATAGGGGGTCGTATATACTACGTATATACTTTAGCCATAACTCGTACTTTCGTATTTTCTTAATAATATGGCTAAAAATTCTTTAAAATTCATTTAAAATCCTTAATAAAAAGATGTGGTTATTCCTCAGATTCTTTTTGTATTTACTGATTAATAAATCAGGTGAAAATGTTTTTTTTGCAAAATGTTTGAAAAATAGTTTGAAAATCTTTGTGAACATTTATTGAAAACTATTTTGAAAATATTTTGTTTCGTGTTTTCAACCTGTGTCAAAATGTGTGGTTTGTAAAATTTCTTTTCTTTGTGTGAAATAAAATGTTTGAAAAATGATTTGCAAATGGTTTGAAAAATGGTTGCAAAAATGTTTTGAAAAACCTATATATACTGTTTTGAAAGCCTTTGCAAAATGTTTTCAAATGTGTGTAAAATGTTTGTAAAAACTATTTTGGACTATAGTTTTCAAAAATTGTGTGTAAATTGTTTTCAAATAAGTTTGAGAGGAATACACACATCACACCAAAAATCCATCTTATGTATATATGTATAAAATTGACCACTTACCCTGTAAATCCTGAAAATCAACTTCTTGTAAATATAAGAAGCACTCCCGTGTAAATATTTTAACCTAGATTTCAGCCAAAACTTTTTCTTTTCAAAAATCCCCAAAACATTTGCAAAAATTAAAATCCAAAAACATTTGAAAAATCTTTTTGAAAAAGACAAAAAATACATATGCATCATCATCTTTTCAAAAATCCATAAAAAGTTCAAAATCCTTGAAAATTGCATCACAAAAATATTTTCTGCATTGCATAGCATTCGCATTTTTCGGATTGAGTTTGATAGTTGAACAAGTCTAAGTAAAATCCGGAGATTGGAGCTTGATTGGACCTTATAATCTACCTAATAACAGGAACCTTATAGGAACTGGGTTTGAGGTACTTCATGTCTAGTTGACTTAATTCTTCGAGGATTACGGGACTTGGTTCAATGGATTCTTGACTGCCTAAGTAGAGTATTTCGGAGCACACGCACGACTCTTGTTGATAATGACCTAACTTGGACACCTGCACCTTTCACATGGCTCAACTCAGTTGGAGTGGTGAGGGGATTGGATTTGCCGGTATGAGACGCACACAAGTGGAAACATTTGTCCTCCTCTAGGGAGGGAAGTGCACCCCAACCCGTCCAGTGATTAGGAAGTCTAAAGACAGGAGGCTGTGGGTTGCGATAAAGCTTCAAAAGAGGGATAGTCTACTGGCTCAAGAGGAAAAAAACTCCTTATGTAAATGCTGCTGTATATAGTACTCAAAAAAAAAAAGAGTTCAGGCAGGTACAAAAATAAAAGCCTGCAAAGTATGTACAAAGTCAATAAGCAAGCTTGAGTTCCAAAGTCAAATGTGTGAGCCTGCAGCAGGATGACTTGACTACACTGGTCTTGCATCCCAGGATAGGTAGCTACACTGGCTACCGTCCCATTCTTCTCTTTCACCCCCTCCTCTTGAGCTGGTTGCCACTA